>JAXCEF010000091.1:0-154334 GCA_037178605.1 Colletotrichum euphorbiae
GGGGGGCTATGAATCAACATTTATATATACCAACCCATCGCGCATTGAGTCAGCAAGTCAGACAAACGGCGTTCAAATTAGTTCTTTTACTCCCTGAGGCCCATCTAAGTGGTCTTCGAGGAGCAAGACCGCTCCACTCCAACAATGTAGGCTCCTTATTCCTTTGTTATTACATTGTTCCCATGAAATCCGATATGGTGTAGTGGCCAACATGATGCCCTCTCATCTTCGTGAGAGGTTAGGCATAGCCCCGAGTTCGATTCTCGGTTTCGGAACATTTCATTTTTGCCCTTGCGCTGAAATCTTCCTTCTAGCCTCTGTCTTTGTCCTGAAGTGTGTTTCTTTGATGTCCAATTCCGTGTGCAACTGCCTATTTATTGTAGGGCTGTCTGCGAATTCAGCGGCGGAGTTCTGAAGATACAAATTCTGGATATTGCTGGACGACGTCGTGTAAACCTCAACCTTTCTCAATCAACTCTGGCGATCTTTCCACGTTAATGGCAATGGCGAGTACACGCGGCTGGGGCCGACTTAACCGGAGCTGACTGACGACTTGACACAAGCCTCAATACGGGCACTAACGCGCACGGGTTATGAGTGACGCGGTATGCATTGCACGCAGCATATTCGGAACACGGCCCAAGTGAAAGTAGTAGTGGGTGGAGAATCATGTCTCTATTCAACAGTAGCTTAGATAAAGGCGCAATGGATATAAGTATTTCACGTCATATGAATTTCAAACAACTTCACAGTAGCTTCCGCCTCAAATCAGTTATGGGAGGCAGCAAGAGCTACTGTTCAGTTTTTTTTCAGACTTCATCCGACGTAGAAAAAACCGTCTACCCATCAACCCTTGACACATCAACATTTCCTCTGGGCAAAATAGTAGCTGCTCAAATATCCACGACGCCAGTGCCTATCCATAAGAGTCCTGTCCATCCAAAGTCGTCCCTCGGTCTGGTCCCGTAGGCTAATTCCAGCCGGGTCGTCCGCAAAAAAATAGGTACGAGAAAGAAACGTGGGAAGTCATCCCTGATATATAGTCGAGTAAACAAAGAAAGGTGGTAAAGTAAATCGTGATCAGGGCCGACGCCCGTCATGTGGCTTTAATATGTTTTTCTTCAGTTATTTAGTTGTCCTTGGTGGCGTGCTCGTCACCAAAGGGGCTGCGTCCCCGCTCGTGGGAGCTTGTCCTTGCGGACCGCCTGTCGGGGCCCGCAGCTGCTCGTCTTGTCGCCTCCTCAATCACTGCGCTGAGGCTATGAGTGCTGCGAATGGCGGCGGACTTGGGTTCAGGAGGGTCGGAGAAGGGACCTTCGGCTCCTGTTGGGCTTTCCACCTCCTCAATGACCGTCACAGCAGTGGAGTCACGGCCAGCGGAAGGTGGTGGTGTAGTGCCAGGTACGGAGGCCTCGTCTGTTGACGACGCCTTAGATCCGACACTGACTTGCTTGGGACCGTTGACGCTTCCTACGCGGACGACCTGCAGTCTTTGTACAGGAGCCGCAGTGGCCGTGGTTGCGTTATTCAAGAACGTAGATCCTACGCTGAATGTGCTGTCACGGCTCTTAGGGCGGCCGTTGTACTTTTCGTAGTCAACGCTTGGAACCGGAGGAGTGCTGCTGCCGCTCGTACCCACGCCCATGGACTTGACGCTGACTACAGCAGCCTTGGCACGCATTCCGGTCTGAGCGGGTGCCACGACAACGGCGTTCTTGCCGTAGATAGTTGACGCAATACTGGGAGCGATGCTGGACCGGGGCGCGTATGAGGTTCTCGCGACGGATGTCCTGTCGGAGTAGCCAGAGATGCCAGAGTAAGTAGAATCGCGGAGCTCGCCGGGTACAAAGAAGTGCGGCTCCTCGTAGGGCAATGGGCTGCTGGCGGCGGAGTTGGAGGCGTGCATCGGGATAGGCGGGACTGGGGGAACGAGGAGGGTCGGTGACGTGGGAGTAGCTCGGTTCGTGACACCGGGGATGTAGGCGATTTGAATTATGTTCGAAGCACGGGTGAGTACCGTCGATGCGATCGAGTGGACGGTGTGTGTGGAATCGCGGTTGGTTGCCCGCGGCTGTTTGGACTTTTCATTGATCGTCTTCTCGTGGACGTCTTCGATATAGGATTCTTGGATAATGGATTGGCGCTTGGTCTTGATGAAGAAGCGCCATACCAGATACGTTACGATGGCGATGACTGCCAGACCACCAATCACACCACCGACGATGGCGCCTGTGTTCGGCCCACTGCTTGATGAGGAGCTGGATTGGCTATCGTCCTTGGCGCAGATGGCTTGGGCACACTGACTACATGTCGGGATGGTGAAGGAGCAGAATTCGTCGCTTTTGCAGTTGGTGGGACATGATGGCGCCTTGTCCTCGCACTTAAGGCAGCCGTTCTGTCGGGGAAGAATGACTGCGAGGGACGACATGTCAGCAAAATCCTTTGATACCTAGCCACAATCGAAGAGCACATACCGGCTTCCAGCTCCTCAAGCGACCGAAGGTGAAGGTTGGGATCGAACTGAGCCATGGTGAATGTCGGCCTGGCTGTTTGGTGAATAAAGAATAAAATGGTCGACAGCGCTGATCTAGTGATGCCGATCTGAGAAGCGAGACCGTTGGGTGTAGATGTGTCGATCACTACTTGGGGGGTGACCACACAGGCGAATCGAAGGTAGCGGCAACAAGGTAGACGTTTGTCGAGGGAACGGCGGTGAATATACGGTCGGACGTGAGTTAAGAACGTCGCCTCCAATGGGACACTCTCTGGCTGTCAGATTCGCACGTCGTGGAATGGATAAGCGAATTGGCTGGCGTGGTTGGCGTGGTCCAAACTGGAATGGACGGGCGGGATTGCGAGGAATGTCGGGAGAAGGGCGGCTGACGACGAAGAGGAAGGAAGCGAGAGGATGAAGAGTGAGTGTAGGTTGGATAACGAGTGGACTGGGAGACTAGCTCGACATTGGTGGTGTTGGTAAAAGGGCGTCTAGGCGAGGGAAGTGAAAGACATCAACGGCGGTTAGTTTCTTGTCTGCCGAAAGTCGACGACGACAATGAAGGCCGAACGGGGGGCTTGAATATCTTTTGTCGTCCACGGGAAATCGTTTGGAACTCGGCAGCGGCGACGGCAGGTTTGGTGATTTTTTGGTTGAAGATGGAGAACCAAACCAAAACCAACACCTGCATATGTTGGGTGGAGGAACGAAAGGGTGATGAAAGAAAAGTAAGTGAGAGACCAAAAGCAAGAGGAGGCGTCCCTGGGCTGGGCACTGCTGGTTGGATGTTGGATGGAACCGTGGGCTGGGCCTGGGGAGGGAACTGGTGGATTAGATGGATGGGTGGACGGATCGGAGGGGCGAAGCAAGCGAGAGAATGAGAGACGAACGGGGCGAGGAGGGGGGGGGAGGGGGAGGAGACTGGACTGGCAACAAGAGGGACAGAGTTTGGGCGCATTCTATGCCCGGCTAGTTAGCACTGGCACTTTGCACTTTGCACTTTGGGCAGGTCTCTGCCCGTCTCCGTGCTGGCTGGCTGGCGCAGTGGAGGCACAGGTGGGCGGGCGTTGGTGGTGGTTGTGGGTGGGCGTTCGTCCGGCGGTGCGGGCTGGCGGAGGGAGAGCTGAAAGGGGAAAAGGCCCAGCCTACCTTGAATGAGAAAGACAAAGCGAAATCTGCGGCACACAGGCACGAGAGATTGGGAGGGCAGGGGTCATGCTGCTGGCGAAACGTGAGGGCCGGGGCCGTCAAAAGATCTGATTGGCCAGGGCATGGCTCAAGGACGAAAGAGGGGGGGCATTGCTCGGCCGTGGATCCCTTGATTCCCCCGACACCCCTGGCTGCATGGTAGGCAAGCCGGGGTGGCCCTGAAAGTCGTGAACCCCTCGGCCGTCTACTGGACTGTGCTTCTTACCTAAGCAGTACGCAGGTACGTACTTCGTCTGCTCTCCAGCTGTCAGTAGTCAGCTTGCGCACAAACCAGTCCACAGCAGAAAGTGCCCAGAAAGTGCCCAGAAAGTAAGCCATACAGCGTGCATCCGGCCCCAATACGCCACGGGCATGGAACTCTCCTGGCTCCACCGCTGCTGACGCTGATTGGTTTACATACTTCCAGGCTCCAAGGTTGTGGATAGTGGTAGTGGCTGTCAGTGGACATTTCGCGCGCCATTTCCACCGTTCTAATAAGTTCTACGGCGTGGCAGTCCACGTCCCCCAATCGTTCGCATTGGGGGAATTGAACCTCTCTCCACCATCACTTTCACAATCCTCCCGTTACCTCACCTTACCCTGTTCAGGATGACCGGCCCTTGCGACCGTCCTTTTTTCTTCTTTTCTGTCTGTCCATGAGTCTTGGGTGCCCCTTTCAATCAATTATCACCTCGATGTCGATATTGGCCCCGGGTCATCCTATGCAATAAGATCCCCTTCCAAGTTTAGGTGCAGATTGACCTTTCGGTAGTAAGCTCCCTCGCCAAAGCCTCGCCAAAGCCTGCATTGCCGCAAAGGCAATTCAATGTCCCGCCAAGCGGCCAAATATCGAATTGGCCCGGCACGCACCGCATCAATACAAATAGAGTTCGTGCGTCCTAACCTGACAACCGCCCGTCATCCCATCCGATACGAGCGACGGGAACGTAACACGGCAGCCTCTGCCAAAAAGAGACCAAAATTGGAAAACCGAGGCGACCTGACAACTCAAGCAGAATAAAAAGGGACCCTGTTCCCAAGTATCCAACGTCTTCGGAACCCAGACTTTATAGTGTTTGGAGCGACCTATAACACCTACGCGACACCCCGTTTTCTTCCCTTTTCGACTATCTGCTCCTTGATCGAGAGAAGGGGGGGGGTTTAAATCAGCGAGAGCCGATAGCAGAAAGAGAAAAAAAAGGGACCCCTCCGCCGTCCAAGGTCGAGGTGTCACAGCACACAGGCTCAAGATGCGCGGATTCCACTTACTCTTTTCGGACTTGAAAGCAACTCTTGGGAAAGGCTTGTCGGCCATGATCACACCGCGCCGGAAACGAAACTGTCGATGATATCGACTTCGCCTCCTTTCTTCCCCATCTGAAGCTTTCAAGACACAAGCTCAACTGAAACCGAGAGGGAACAGCACCATGTTTGACAGCGGGAACATCGACGCTGGCACCAATCCTCAACTCCCGGCCCGGACGGAGATGGAGAGCCTCAATGACGCCCGTTGGAGTCAACTCAGAAATCCACGCTCTCTCGTTCACTTTTAGCCCCGTGTCAGGTCTCCTTGGCAAAAGAAGCCCACCAACCTCACACTCACTCCAGGCGTCGCTTGCGGCTTACCCTTACTTCGCCCGTGCTCACCATGTCATGCCCCCTACCTTGCCTCCGAACCAGAGAAACCTCTCTTCGAAAACCCCCGATTGACGCAGCCTGGTTCAAAAGTCTAGTCAAGCTCCAGCAGTCAATGCTAGGGCTCAGTGACAGGAAGCCGACCCAAAGGAAGCGGTAGGGAGCCGAGCTTTGTCCGGCGAGCCAGATACCCTGACGCAGTAGACCCAAAAACACGAAACGTGAACATGACAAGCTCTCTCACTCTTCTTCTCCAATACTCCGTACTGCGATACCCTACAGCAGCATGGGAAGACGTGCGACGAGATTCATCCACCAAGAGCCCACGACGTTCTGGACCTTGTCCATCACCTAACGGGCACATTGCGAACTGGTCGATCTTCCTCCTTGAAGTTCCCAGGGAAATCATGGTGAACCCCGGGGAGGGAGGGATCATTTCTGGACTAGACTAGCACCAAAATGAGAGACATGGCAAATACGCAGTGTAAACCAATTTGCTTCCTTCTGGTCCTGTGGAGACCCGGAGCCCTGGGAGCGCACCAAGCGGCGGACGCAGATCGCTCCCAAGAAAACGCCCGAACTTGTCCTCGCGCCGTCTGCCGCCCCCCCTTCCTGCGGGCGAACGCCGCACAGTCCCTTTGTGAGTTTGTGTCCCTGCGTCCCACCCCGTTCGCAGGGACGAATTCCCAAAGAGAAGAGTCGAAGGTGATACTGGACCTCTTGCTAGGTAGGTAACATAGCAACCTCCATATTCTCAATAAACGAGTGTTTTACTATCCCGAATGATGAAGAAAACATTCACAGTAGCTACTGGACTACTGAGTCGATTTTAAGTTAGAAAAGAATATGAAAAAACCTCGACCGGAAATACTCATAGGAAGCCAATACCGGATCTATCTTCCTTTTGAACACGCAAACGCGTCAAAGACTCTGACACCTTCACCACGAGGCGTGGCTTCTTGGTTCCGCCGGAGACTTGGCGCGAAAACACGTCAAAGCATCTCTTAGTCGTCGTCGTCGTCGTCCTCCTCGTCGTGCGCTCCGGCCGGCAGGGCTTGGCGGCGCGTGTGGTCTTTTGTACTAGTAGTGTAGACATTAAAAGCACGCAAACCGAGGCAAGGGGGTTTCTTCGATGTTTGCCGCCAGGGCACCCAAAATGCCGCCAGGGCATTCAAAAAAAAAAAAAAAAAAAAAAAAAAAACCACAGGTCGGCGGCCACGTTCCATTTCGGTCTTGGTATTGGCCTGCCAAGATGCGATGTTCCGTGCCCGCTTCCTCCCTTTAACGTGATATCTGGCTGGGTATGCATGTTCCCGGCGCGGAATAGGCGTTGCGGGATGTCGTCAAAGTCTTGTTAGTTTTTGATAGCTCCTCGGTAATGGTCCAAGGCCAACTGCGCAAGTTAGACTCCCGGCTTGCTGGAGTGTCTAAAACGTAGGCTTCGCGCAAGGACAGGCGACAGCGCGGCCACAGAGACGTACACGTGCGTCTCTTGAGGGGAAGACGAGTGAGGATATCGCCCTGCTATGAGGTCGCAGAAGACCTTGTACGGGAGATATGTTTACCATAACATCCCGGCTTCCAACCATTCGCAGCTCCAACATCAGTTTGTCAACCCGGGGGGGCCATGGGGCCACCGATCCTCCACCAACAAAGGTCCAACCTGCAGGACACTCCATCTACCTAGAAAGAAAATGCAGCTGTAAATCGGACGGAGGACAAGGCAGAAGCGGGGGGGGGGGGGGGGGGGGGGGGAAAGCAAACATGGCCGTCCAATCTCGACATCTGCGTACTTCTGAGCCCCAGGATCGGGTGCCCCAACCAATCATAAACATTGTCCGTCCCGAAGAGAAAGAGGACGAAGGGACTCTCAAGCAGCTTTCTTCTCTTCCCCTCATCAAACATGAACCGCATGACTAGAATACCTCTGGTCCAATCACGGTTCGCCCACCCTATCCTCAAGGTCACCTGGTTGCAGCTCCGTGGCACATCACGAAGGACCGGACGGCTGCATGTGGCTCACGGCGTCGGAGCCCGTCGCGTGGCCCAACAACCCAGACACTCATTCCCGAAAGGCCATCTCCCGAGGAGTTCTAGACCTTCCGCGCCTCCCATGCACGTTCTTTCCTTCCGCAAGTGGGTTTCTCAAATCAGGTCAATTCACGCAACTACCCGTCCGCCGAGCGTTGCTGCTTCCGGTTTGGAATGATGAGAATGATTTGCACACGTAGACCGGGCTCTTCAGCGGTCTTGTGTGTTAGATTTGCTCGTTGAAACAACCCGACCTTCCAGGACAAAGAAGGACCAACGAAAGCATCTCGGCCGTTGCGCGGCTTGAGGCGACACACTTGTTCACAAAAAAAAGCAAATAAGGCCGAAGAGAGTCTCCTCAGGAACCACGTGATGTGTGTTGCCACGCAAAATACGGGCGATACCACATCCGGCGAGGGTTTCGGGTTAGGAAATCTACGGGTCAAGATGATTCCTGTATCAAAGAGAGACATACGGGATTGGCGCCGGCCAAGAAGGGACGCTCCGAAACTATGACATTGTTAGCAAACGTGCGTGAGTACGTTTTGGCTCCTCTCGGGTAAGTTGGCTTGGTGAAGCAGGGGCTGTGCAGAATCGGACGAGATAAGGTACTGGGGGCCGTTCGCTGCGTGAGACCTGATCGTCCGGTTTTCTTGATCACGGGACGAAAGGACGTCCAAATGCTGACGGGGTCCTTCCAAGCTGACGGGCTGAAGACCGGTGATCGGGCTGCGCACCATCTCCCCGCCCCAGCCGCCTTGCCGGCCGGCATTCGCCGTGAAGCACGTGGGCCGACTAAACGCACTCCGATGACAGCGGTCCCGGATGTGGCCCTGTGACGACCCATGATGTTGTCGCTTCATTCCGATCCATTCTCAACGGAGACGTGAAAAGCCAAGCAATGTATCCGTGTCTTCCTCGCCCTCAACTCGACAAATGGACGACGAGCCAACAAGCCGATCAACATAATTATGGATAACAGTTAGGCTTGGCCCACAAACGATCATGAGACAATCCAACCGCCGTTACAGGAGTCCTCCGCGTTCTGGAGAAAGCCGATTATCCAATATGGAAAACCTCGATCCCGTGGGACCTGATCGTGTCATACTGGCAGCTTGGCCATATACCGCCCAATGCATCGACGTTGAAATTGACAAAAGTAAAAACCATACAACAAGGGAGAGTCTCGGAGGATTGAGAACATAGACTTCCCGGTGATGTGCTACCATCAGTGGTATCAACAAGGGGTTTGCCTGTAAACTCAAAATGTGCCGAGTCGTGACGTTGAGTGGACAAACCGTCGCCGAGAATTGAGTTTGCGACCCCTCCAAGACTTGGCCACAAAATAGACGTCAGCGTGAAGCAGCCCCTCGCCACACTGCATGACGCGGAATATGGAATGTCTGCGATTATAGAAAACTTCGTCCAGTACCTAACAACTTCATCTTAGCCCACGGTTTTTTATATTTTTTTTGGTCATCTTATCAGGAATTTGTCTGAAGCAAACCCGGCCCGAGCCCCTGCTGGCTCAAGCATTGCCGTTATTGTGGCGTTTACGACCATGTAGGCCAACACAGGTCGATACATAGCATCCTGCTAGAGACGGTACGCCAAGCGTCGTGTGCGGCTCTCTGGTATCAATCACACCTGTGACAAAAGACCGGCTCCTTTAAAGGCGGGCTCTCACTTGCTGTAAGCAGCAGACGCCTTCTTGTTGACGCTGATGATGTGCATGAGGCGAAGTTGTCGCGCCCTCGTGAGCGCGGATGGCCTTGCACGATATCTGTACATACTGTACATAACCCAAATTTGTCGACCACAACGCACGAGTCAGGGCGCTCCAGTTCAGCCTCAGCTGAGTTTCTCGCGCTCAACCTGACCGTACCCCGTGCTTTGAAGAAAACTTCCCGAAGGTCTTCGTCCCATCTTGGTACCGTGATCCCTTCCGCCCCTGACACATGACATCCCTTCCGCCCCCAACACACGTCATTCGAGGCTCAGCCTTGCCTTCTCAGCTCTTCCCGTTGACTCCGAAAGAGCTTTTTGTAGCCGCCCCTGATGCTGCAGCATCCTCCACATGCCGCACAAGGTGTTGCCTTGTAAGCATCCGACATCCGAGTCTTCTAGGCTCCCGAACCGATAACATCGGCAAACTTCTCCAAGACGGTCATAGCATTGAGTTAACGGGAGGCCCCTTTACCCCAGGCTGTCGATCACTCTAGCGAGCAAAATTCATCTCTGTTGCAAAGGGTCCGCTGAAGTGGAGGCTTAAAACATAAGAGAAAGACGGTGTGAAGTGGCAGTTTTCTACCAACAAGCGCCACTGTTCTGAATGCTCCAGCCACTCTGATACACGATTTTTCCAAATTTCTTCGGCCGACCCGTTGTCGTCGTACCGAAGGAGGTACCCGTAAACGCGCGGAAGAAGAAGGCCGCAGACGGAGCCGAGTGCCGGAAACCCGCTTGGGAAAACGTCACGACCTGCGCAATGGCAGTATGAGCTTGTCGATCCTGGCGGGCGTCCGAACTCCGGCGGAACACTTTGACAGTCGTCGCAGGAGATGAACATGAAGGAAGGCTTTCTTCGCGCGTTCTCTAAGATTGAGATCCTTCGCCTTAGGTATGCGGCCGGGCCGCATACAATTGTTGGCAGCCCGAGTCAGCGCCCTCAGCATCGGTCTTGAAGGGACCCGGTGGCCGCCCTCCGGAGCTGGTACTCTGGAGACAAACACGGGCGGTTGAGTTGGCTGAATAGGGCAGAGCTGACTGCAAAGCTGATGGTGCCCTGTTCTTCGCATTCATGTACTCTGTACCCAGCGTGCTGCATGTACTGTCAGATTCGGGCGGGTACATGCGTATACATGAACAGCATAGTTGTGAGAACGACGTTGGAGCCCATGGCTGATGGTTTACGCTTCAGACGAGCGCCAGATCTGGCCGTAACCGCGCAAAAACAGAGGTGAGGCTTTAGCAAGCGTCTGCAGGCCAGAGATGAGCCTCTTTGTTGTGTCGCGGGCGAGCTGTTAGCGCCAGTAAGCCGTGTAAAAGGTCTCGGTTTGAATGCGATTTGTGCTTGTGCCGTCGTGTACCGAAGGCAACTCCGCCTCAGCGGCTAAGCCCCAGCCGATCAGCCCCAACCCAATCTTACTATTTTGGGATATTATCCTCCTGACGAATCGCTATAAGCCAATCCCCGTATTCGTTGACAAACGAAGACGACCCGGTTGCCGAAGAAGTCAATGGCCATTGGCGAAGGCGAGTTTCCGCGCAGACGGAACCTGAATCTCTGTCATACGGGGAGCACATACGCAGGAGAGGACCTCTGCAAAGCTCGGATGGACTGCCAGCTTTTGTTGTTGCCGTTGCGACGCATCATGCGGCGGATGTGAGAGAGCGGGGTGTCGTTGCTGGGCGAGGGCGACAAAAGGAAGCACTAATAGAAACAGAGGAGAAAAGGCTTTGCGATGATGGACGTACAGTATTCGAAACATCGGGTTGAATAAATGGGGCATCTGGGCCGGGCGGTGGAAACTTGACAGCCATCAGCGGGTTCCAGGCGTGACAACGACTGGTGGATGAGACCTGTGAGATTTGAGTCTCCAGACAGGACATTTCGACAAGCGACCGGCAGTAAGGTCTGTAATAAGGTAATTTTGATGTTTGATGGAAAGGACCCTCCTAACTCCTGCCGAATGCCGATGTTGCCTTGTGGTCATATTCGTGAAGTAGTGCGAAATTGAGTGCGAGCTGGAGGTGTGAAAGCCTGGCGACTCGTCACCAGACGGCAGAGGACAGAAAGGAACATCTCAGCTACTAACAAAGCCAAGTCTGTGGTTAGGGCGAGGAGGCGTTTGAAGTTTCAGAGTGTTCGTGGAATCCTGTTGATCCCGGGACATGAGTGGGTCGTTAGCAAGTACAGTGTACACGCGTCTCACTTCCATACACCTAAGGTATCCCACGGTCTCTAAGGTCAAGGTACACTTAGCGTAATACCTGCGGGGCTTCCCATAAAGCCAAGCCCCGCAGGTATCGCGCTAACCTTTGACTCCGTAGGACAGGTGTGGATGCGGTGGATGCGGAGGGTCACCCCAGTTGGACTACTAACAATTCTCAAAGGCATCCATATTTCTCCAGACGAGTTCACAGCCTGTAGTTCCTGCGCTCGCCTTACTCGGGGTCTATTTGTCCTGCCGCTGGGCCTTCTCTCAGGAACAGACTGATGGACTGACTGGACGTGCCTTGGAAATGCTTGTCAGCCGGGTTCGTTTCGGTCTCCCGTCAGCTTCCTGACTGACAAGGGAGCTGCAGCAGAAGGGAACCACAGGTACGCTCTGTTGATGCCCGTGTATTCGTACAAGGTACTGCATGCGAAGTCCGACAACCAAGATGAGATGAAAACCGAAGCCATGGACTGTAAAAACAAGATTCGAGAGCCTACAAACAAAGCCACACTCTCTGGCAGGAATCCGAACCGCGGGGCCTGCACAGGCTCACCTTCTGAGGGTCGAACCAATGACAGCCAAGGCACGATTGACGACAGATGCCGACAGGAAGGACGGCGTCTTTTTTAGCTTTGCTTTCTCCTTTTGCTCGCGGCAAAAAGCATGACACTTGCGAATGAGCCACAACTGGGCTGCCTCGCCTTTTGTGTCCGCCGTTACAGTACATCCCCCTTCTTATTACCCTCGCCGCTATTGAAGGGCATTGGGTGGACAACTGACCATTGATCGCTAGGTGTTTCTGTTCCCTTCCCCCCTAATCGACTGATTGAAGGCGCAAGACAAAGGGGTACTCGAGATGCAAGGGCCAAGCGGAGCAGTGACCGGGGGTTCCTGCTGCGAGAGGCGTGACGTAGTTGGCACCGGCCCCACGTTTTTTTTTTTTCGACTGCCGTGTTTTGATGTTTTGATTGGCTGGACTGGCAGCAGCCAGCTCGTCAAGAGATCTGAGAGCATCTGCAGGACAACCAGCGGCTCGCTTGTTCGTTTACTTTTGCCCCAGGTAGACGGGTAGTAATACAGTATTTCGACGGCCCACGGCGGCCCTGGGTTTGGTTGTCCTGACTGGGCAGCGTCGAAGAGAGAGAGATGTCTTCCCGGGGATGGATGGATGACGGACTGGTCCACCGGCTGGCCTGGGGACGGGACGTATGCCAGCATTACCCAGTCAGTCCGTCTGGTGTGTGTCCCTAATTAGGTGGACTGCTCTCGGTGCACTGACTCCTCTGATGTGTGTGCATCAGGGCAGTGAGCCGGGAAGGCTGGTCCGAATTCTTGGTTTGCGCCTGTTCGATATTCCAAGGTTGATGGTCCCTATTTCTGCTTCTCAGGTGCTACTGGTCACTCGATCGTGTGCGTCTTCGGGTCGCATTGTCTTGTTCATCATGCATCAGCAGGGCCAACGCGATGCCTGGTGCTAAGCAGCGCTAAGCCACAGCTTCCCCAGTTTGTGTTGACGTGAGGTGAGGTGAGAAGCGAGCGAGCGAGAGTACCTTACCCAAAGTAAGGTAGGTAGTATGAAGGTAAGGAAGGTATGGGGCAGCTAAATGAAAGTACCCGCGGGATCAAGCCAAGTACTTCCCTTTTTTCCTAAGCTGCAAGGTACATCTCGGCTGCAAGCCAACGCATAGGAGAAACGGGGGAGAGGGGATGCTAAAAGTGACTTCTCCTATCCCATCTCATGTCGGGTACCTTCTCCAGCGTCCCGTCAGGAACTAGAAAACTGAGCACAGCAACATCCCTAGCCAGTTAGCAACCTGGAACGCAGAGCACACCTCACAGAGGAAGACAGAGAGAAAAACGAGCCAGCTGCTCACCGTCACCGCGGCTTACCTTAGGCTGGTATCCAGTCCACACTCATCAGCCCGGCTGGGCCAATCCCACTGCTATTCTGATCCATCCAAGCCATCCTCCTCCACTGACGGCGCTCCCACTCGCGCTCCCACACTCTCAGAAACCTCCCATCCCATCCCATCGAGAGCAAGGCCGCAAGTCCAGCAAGACCCTTTTTTAACCATTTGCTGCCCCCTCCCGAGTCACAACCTTTTTCCCTCCTACTCCTCTTGCCCCCTCAGCCCTTCCATCAATTCCATCCTTCTTTTATTCTTCGCTTGACCAATCGTTACCGGGGTTGTGGCTTTCACGGCCGCACATCTCCCACCGTCCTCCAGGGCCTTTGTTCGCCCACACGCGTGCCACCTCAGAAACACATCCCCTCCCGTCTGACCTGACCTGAGTGTTTTACCTCCGTTCTCTGTAAAGGGACATAATCGACCCTACCTAATCTACCCGGCACCACCCAAGGAAGACCTATCCGATTACCACAAACATCTTGACCAGCACTCGCTACGACTTAGCTCACCGACGGCAATCATGGCGTACCGCGGGGGGAACGGGAACGACTACGACGGCCATGACGGCCATAATATGCAAGATCTTCCTGCGGGCTCTGGCAGAGTAAGTTTCACCTTCCTTGAAATCGAGCTTCATTTTGAGATGTCCAACCGCTAAGCTGCGCCTCCTCCAGTATCATATCCCGCCCCAAGACGAAGGAGTTGATGATGCCGGCCAGTCTCTTCTGAGAGATCCTCACGCCCCAGCTCCCTACGAGAGCCACCTGGGGCCTGCCGAGACCCCTGGCCGTCCAGTCTCTGCCTACTCTCTCACAGAATCATACGCTCCCGGCGCTGACGCGAGGACGCCAGTTCACGGTGAAGCTTTCGCCACTGGCTATCGTTCCGAGCTTGACTCTGGTGATGGCGGCTTTGGTTACGGGCGGCCTGCCTCCACCGTGGGTGACCCCGAGGACAGCTGGGTTCGCAGACAGCAGCCTGGTGGCCCCGGTGGCGGTCTGAAGCGTTACGCGACCCGTAAGATCAAGCTCACTCAGGGCTCCGTCCTGAGCATTGACTACCCCGTCCCCAGTGCCATTAAGAACGCGGTTCAGCCCAAGTACCGCGACGTGGAGGGTGGCAGCGATGAATTCCATAAGATGCGCTACACAGCTGCTACTTGCGATCCCAACGACTTCACGCTCAAGAACGGCTACGATCTGCGCCCCAGAATGTACAACCGGCACACCGAACTCCTCATCGCTGTCACCTACTACAACGAAGACAAGGTGCTTTTGTCCCGTACGCTCCACGGTGTTATGCAGAACATTCGCGATATCGTCAACCTGAAGAAGTCCACTTTCTGGAACAAGGGTGGTCCTGCTTGGCAGAAGATTGTCGTCGCCCTCGTTTTCGACGGTCTCGACAAGACCGACAAAAATGTCCTCGACGTCTTGGCCACCATTGGTATCTACCAGGATGGTGTCGTGAAGAAGGACGTTGACGGCAAGGAGACGGTCGCTCACATCTTCGAGTACACCACCCAACTGTCCGTTACACCCAACCAGCAGCTCATTCGTCCCGTCGACGACGGCCCATCCACTCTGCCGCCCGTCCAGTTCATCTTCTGTTTGAAGCAGAAGAACACCAAGAAGATCAACTCTCACAGATGGCTCTTCAACGCCTTTGGCCGTATCCTCAACCCCGAAGTCTGCATTCTCATCGATGCCGGTACGAAGCCCAGTCCGCGATCGCTGCTCGCGCTCTGGGAGGGCTTCTACAACGACAAGGATCTTGGTGGTGCTTGCGGTGAGATCCATGCAATGCTTGGCAAGGCAAGTTATCTCTATTACAAACAAGAACAGCTCTTCTGAAAAATTACTGACTGTTCAAAAGGGCGGCAAGAAGCTGCTTAACCCCCTCGTCGCCGTGCAAAATTTCGAGTACAAGATTTCCAACATTCTGGACAAGCCTCTCGAGTCTTCCTTCGGATACGTCTCTGTCTTGCCCGGTGCCTTCTCTGCTTACCGCTTCCGTGCGATTATGGGTCGCCCTCTGGAGCAATACTTCCACGGTGACCATACCCTGTCCAAGATTCTTGGCAAAAAGGGTATCGATGGCATGAACATTTTCAAGAAGAACATGTTCTTGGCCGAGGATCGTATTCTCTGCTTCGAACTTGTCGCCAAGGCCGGCCAGAAGTGGCATTTGTCCTACATAAAGGCCGCCAAGGGTGAGACTGATGTGCCCGAAGGTGCTCCTGAGTTCATCTCCCAGCGTCGTCGTTGGCTCAACGGTTCCTTCGCTGCCTCGCTTTACTCGCTCATGCACTTCGGCCGCATGTACAAGTCTGGCCACAACATCATTCGCATGTTCTTCTTCCACGTTCAGCTTCTCTACAATATCCTTCAGGTTCTCTTCACATGGTTCAGTTTGGGTTCTTACTACCTGACTACAACAGTCATCATGGATCTCGTCGGCAACCCGGTTACCTCGGACGACCCCTCTTTGGAGCGCCACGGCTGGCCCTTCGGTGATACCGCCACTCCCATCGTCAACGCCCTGCTCAAGTATCTTTACCTTGCCTTTGTTATCCTGCAGTTCATCCTCGCTCTGGGTAACAGACCAAAAGGTTCCAAGTACACCTACATCGCTTCTTTCATCGTCTTCGGTCTTGTCCAGTGCTACATTCTGATTCTCTCGGCATACCTGGTCGTGAGAGCTTTCCAGAAGCCAATCGGCGAACAGATCAGCTTAGACTCTGGCGAGGACTTTGTTGCGAGTTTCTTCGGGGGCCAGAACGCAGCTGGTGTCATTCTCGTCGCCTTGGTCACCATCTACGGGCTTAACTTCCTCGCATCCTTCATGTATCTCGACCCCTGGCACATGTTCACCTCGTTCCCCCACTACTTGGTGCTCATGTCTACCTACATCAACATTCTCATGGTTTACGCCTTCAACAACTGGCATGATGTCTCCTGGGGTACCAAGGGTTCAGACAAGGTCGAGGCGCTGCCTTCTGCACAAGTCAGCAAGGGCGAGAAGAACGAGGCTGTCGTGGAAGAAATCGACAAGCCGCAAGAGGACATTGACAGTCAGTTCGAATCGACCGTCAAGCGTGCTCTGGAGCCTTTCAAGGAGGAGGAGGAGGTCGAGAAACCCGATATCGAGGACTCGTACAAGTCTTTCCGTACTGGTCTGGTCGTATCATGGCTCTTCTCCAATACTTTCTTGATCATCGTCATCACGAGTGACAACTTCAACTCTTTTGGCATCGGCGTAAGTTCCAATTTGACAAGACCTACAGAGTCTCAGTACTAACAAATCTCAGAAATCTTCATCAGCTCGTACCGCTTCTTATTTCAGCTTTTTGCTGTACGCCACCGCTGTCCTCTCCTTGGTCCGCTTCTTCGGTTTCCTGTGGTTCTTGGGTAAGACCGGCATCATGTGCTGCTTCGCCAGGCGGTGAACGAGCTGTGCGATGCTCAGACGCAGATACCAGATGGAAGCCTATCCCCTTGCCATCTTTGGCTCATTACTAGGAAGCTGTCGGTGCGTCAGGGTATGTGTTTTAAGTAATAAAGGGCACGGGACTCGACAGAAATTCTCAACGAAATAGCCGTTCGGAAGGGTCAGTAAAAGTAGTTTTTCGATTAGTAGCATTCCGGGCGTTTCATATGACTCGATTATTATAGTTCACGAAATGAATTAAGAATACCAAAGTGCGTTTTCACTACCTTATGTTGACCAAAGTCATACTAGCAATCCAAAATCACCTGACCAATAGTGTTTTGGCTGTTAGGCGGTTGCTTTGAGAAAGAACCTACTAATTACGTAAGGTACCTACCTACCTCATGGATCCTTCCGGCTTCAGTCACCTCCAGCATCGGGCGGGAGAGCGGGTCCGGCAAAAGACCGGTAGAACCAAGCACCTACCTTATCTTATCGCGAAGTTAGGTGACCGCATTGACTGGTGCCCAGTTAGCCCGCCTAAGCCTACCTACTTTTCGCTGTGGCAAGTGTCGCAACATTCTCACGACGAGATCACGCTTACAAGCAGACGCATTTCCGTACACGAGGCCCTGAAGGTCACACTTTCGACTGGTTCCACCACCATTTGGCACGTCTCCTTCCGACGCCCAAACCCCGCGTCATTCTTGCGACTACCCCACTATCGAACCCCCTATCAACACCTCCCCTCCAAAGATCGGTCAAGATGTTAAAGATCTGGTCTATGGTCAGTTGGCCCGCACGAGTCGCGCCGAAAGCATACGACTGACTTCCATTCAGAAGAAAGAACAGCAGAAGGCTGAAAATGCCGACGCTGCAGGTGGTAAGAAGAAGAAGGTGACTGCTGCTCAGCTGCGGGTGCAAAAAGGCAAGATTACCCCGCGACGACCGCCGACGACTCGATACTAACAATTGGCGCTTCCAGATCTGTCGGAGCTCTCTCTCGGATATACTATGAAGACAGAATTTCCCGACCCGGACGACATCCTCCACTTCACCCTTACCATCGAGCCGGACGAGGGCATGTACCGCACTGGCCGCTTCACCTTCTCCTTCGATATCAACCAGAATTTCCCCCACGAGCCGCCAAAGGTGCGCTGCAAGGAAAAGATTTACCACCCCAACATCGATCTCGAGGGCAAGGTTTGCCTGAATATTTTGCGTGAGGACTGGAAGCCGGTATTGAACTTGAATGCCGTCATTGTCGGCCTACAGGTACGCATGCTTGGTGGTAGTTTACGGTTGCTGTAATTTTGGAGAACCGACTAACAGGCGTCTTACACCAGTTCCTCTTTCTCGAACCGAACGCCTCGGATCCACTAAACAAGGAAGCTGCCGAAGATCTCAGACTTAACCGCGAAGGCTTCAAACGGAATGTGCGGACCGCGATGGGAGGCGGCGCTGTCAAGGGCGTGAGCTACGACCGTGTGCTTAAGTAAGAGAACGCACTATACGATGCAGAGCTACTGATGCTGGAAAAGGCAGGTCTATACCTCACTTGGCCAGTTCCCAGGCTCATATGCTTGGGACGACAGATCGGCTCAATAGCAAGTCTATTGAAGTGACGGACGAGGGGAACATGTTCGGTCGGGATCTCGGTGGGCATTGAAACAGCATCATCGTCCAGCGTTCATGGATACAACATGACGGATTATAGAGCGGCAGCTATTGGGCAAAGGCATCCATTCAGTCTGGCTAAAAAGGAGTGCTTCCGAAGATGAACAGAGGGGACCACCGACGGAAGCTGTCCAGTAAGCGATGGGATATCAGCCAAGCGAAGCAGACATCGTCGGCGCGGGGTTGTGGCACAACTTCGACAGACACTTAGAGAGATATCCGTAATGCAAAGAGCGCTGCTTTGTTGACACAAGTCGAAACACACCAGACGCCCATCACCACCAGCGTCTTCTTCTCAAGCTCTAGAAAAGCAATCACTTACGAAGAGTCACATCATTTGTCTGAAGAGGAGTCAGAAGGGTCGTACAGCCTAAAAATAGGCCGCAGGCCGGGACCGCAGGCACAGCTAGGGGCCGTGGCCGGCCAAGTGGATGTCGGTGAGAACCCGCAAGCGGTCCATCGTGTATGACTCCCAGCAGAGGATTGGACTACCAAGTCGGCGCGATGGTCTCCCCTACTCTCCCCTACTCCACAGCACCCGCCTCGCCGGCAATAACGTTGATTGCTCCCCAAGGTCTTAGGTAAGGTTGCTGTCAAATGAGAACACCATCAGGTAGAGGCTACCCCGACCTCGCAGCAGCGCCCCTGCTTTCTCCAAAGTCCCCAGTACCCGCCCTCCCACTCGACGGACCCTTCACGGCACCCTACCGAACCCCGGACGCTTCACAACCATCCCCACCATTGGCACAGGCCGGACGACGCAGGCTAGCCCCTCAGCGAGGCAGGTTGGGCCGAAGTCGGGGTTCAGCTTGCCCGTCTCTAATCCAGTAAAAAATTTCCCAATTCCAAACGCCTTTTCCCGTCGGTGAGCTCTGTCTTTCCTCAAATATCCCAATCTCTCTTTTCCTTCTTCTTCCTTACAATTGACTTGTACGGATACCCTCTCCACTCCCCTCTCCCCCCAAAACACAGTTCCCAATGGCCTCCCGCGGTTTCTCCAAGGCGCTTCGCCCTATGGCCCGCCAATTGGCGGCCAAGCCTGCCACCCAGCAGCGCACCTTCGTCGCTGCCCGTAGCTTGGTTCGCGCTTCTGCCCAGGTCTCCAAGGCTTTCACCGGCCAGCAGCAGGCCCGCGGTGTTAAGACTATGGACTTCGCCGGCCACAAGGAGGATGTTTACGGTACGAGAGCGACGACAATGAGGACCTGACGACTGACTCGCGAGAGGTTGCTAACTTTTGTGCTACAGAGCGTGCCGACTGGCCCCAGGAGAAGCTCTTGGTGAGTCACAATCGAGCAACTGTAACAAGAAGGGAGCAGTTGGAGCTAATAATCATCTTCAGGAGTACTTCAAGAACGACACCCTCGCCCTCATCGGCTACGGCTCCCAGGGCCACGGCCAGGGTCTGAACCTCCGTGACAACGGCCTCAACGTCATCATTGGTGTCCGCAAGAACGGTCAGTCCTGGAAGGACGCCCAGCAGGATGGCTGGGTTCCCGGCAAGAACCTGTTCGACGTCGATGAGGCCATCTCCCGCGGTACCATCGTCATGAACCTGCTCTCCGACGCTGCTCAGTCCGAGACCTGGCCCGCTATCAAGCCTCAGCTCGTCAAGGGCAAGGTACGTGATTTGGCTTGCAATTGACGAGCCAATTGGCCCAATACTGACTTTCTGCGAAGACTCTATACTTTTCCCACGGGTTCTCCCCCGTCTTCAAGGATGTCACCAAGGTCGACGTCCCCAAGGACATCGACGTCATCCTCGTCGCCCCTAAGGGCTCTGGTCGCACCGTCCGTTCCCTCTTCCGCGAGGGCCGCGGTATCAACTCTTCCTTCGCCGTCTACCAGGACGTTACCGGCAAGGCCAAGGAGAAGGCC
Source organism: Colletotrichum euphorbiae (assembly GCA_037178605.1). Lineage (NCBI taxonomy): Eukaryota > Fungi > Ascomycota > Sordariomycetes > Glomerellales > Glomerellaceae > Colletotrichum > Colletotrichum euphorbiae. The sequence goes on from JAXCEF010000091.1 coordinate 20,184, forward strand.
CAGGCCCTCGGTGTTGCCATCGGCTCCGGCTACCTCTACGAGACCACCTTCGAGAAGGAGGTCTACTCTGACCTCTACGGTGAGCGTGGCTGCCTCATGGGTGGTATCCACGGCATGTTCCTCGCCCAGTACGAGGTTCTCCGCGAGCGCGGCCACTCCCCCAGCGAGGCCTTCAACGAGACTGTCGAGGAGGCAACCCAGTCTCTGTACCCCTTGATCGGTGCCAACGGCATGGACTGGATGTACGAGGCTTGCTCCACCACCGCTCGCCGCGGTGCCATTGACTGGACCCCCAAGTTCAAGGACGCCCTGAAGCCCGTCTTCAACTCTCTGTACGACGCTGTCAAGGACGGCTCCGAGACCAAGCGCTCCCTGGAGTACAACGGCCAGAAGGACTACCGCCAGAAGTTCGAGGCTGAGATGGAGGAGATCCGCAATCTGGAGATCTGGAGAGCCGGCAGAGCCGTTCGGTACGTTTATACTGCTATACACCCCACACATGAATTCATTCAACTAATATCTCGTTCCACAGTTCTCTGCGCCCCGAGAACCAGAAGTAAACGGGTTTTGACGTCTTTATGTAGAATGATGAGCAGGGGGGAAATACACTCGGAACGGCCACTTCCTAACCACTGTGCTGGGAAGACGGGGGACTTTTGTACTTATAAACCGGATTCTCGGCGGATCTGGGGGCCTGGTTCAAAAGTTTGCATGGGATTTTGGGATCCTTCAATACCATTTCTTTTTTTTGTCATTTCAGTTAACGATTGTGCCTATCGTCTTGGTGATTTTTTTTCGTGATTATCATGTGTGATCACGTCTGTGCATTTGAGCAAAGTTGCAGAAGCTGGACACTGTGTGCGACAAAATGACTCGTTTTACCTTCACTAGCGTTATCTTGCGGATTGCGACCTAATTTCACACCCCCACGCTTCCGCAATTTGACTTTTGACAAATTAGGCAGTCGATTGCAGTTGTGGACGACTTCCGTGGTGTTGTCGAAATCCCAACTGACTGGTACTGGTGGCGGTCGAAAACGGGGATTGGTTCTATTTCCTCATCCCAGACGTCTCAACCGGTCCTCAAGGCGTATGCAGCCGTCCTTGGCATAACTTGGCGATCATTTCCTCAAATTGCATGGATTGGATTCAGTTGTGACACCCTCACCTCCAAGTGTACACTCACCTGGGCCGCAGTTCGATGGTCTCGGTGTGTCGGTGTGTGATTTTGCCGTAGCGACGAAACGCCCCACCCCCTTTGTCTGTGCAGCCTCTTCGGTAGTCGTTGCTGCGTCAACAGCAAACAAGCCAGCGCCGTTTCCTACCCCCTTCATCTCACAAGCGAGCCCGAAATGGCTCTTGCTCGGTATTCCATCGAAGTATCAATCCATTGACGGTTACTCTATTCCAAGACCACTTCACGCGCTTGCGAACAAACGCCCAACAATCTCTAGCTTTTCTGGCAGTTCGCGCACAATGACGCCGCTGTCCCCAGCAAAGCAATCCAGACTGAACGTTTCCACATCCCCTACTGAAGAAAGAAGCCGCGGTTCCTTTGAGCAGCACTACTACGAGGAGGTCCACACCCGCACTGAGACAACCACGAGCGGCGGTGATGGTAGCAGCGATAACACCGCCACCACCAGCAGTACAACCACTTTAACTTCCGCCGCAAACGACAACGAGAATATGCCACCCTCTCCCTCGAATTCCTCGTCGCCGCCGCCCTCCGCGCCGGCAATGGCCATCAAGAATCAGCGTCATTCTCGCGTCATGTCTGGCACCGCACCCTCACCGCTCAAAATACTTGCCGGTGCCGAGACAACGGAAAAGCAAGCGCGGAGCCCGCTGCGCAAGACAGTCATTTCCCCCGACAAACGCTTTCCCATTCGGGTCAGCAACACGTCGTCCGAGTCGCCGCGTTCTGTCTCCGTCTCCTCTTCCAATTCTCCGCCGCGCGAGCGAACCATGAGCCTCGACGGCGCCATGCGCGACAACGAGGGGCTCAAGCACGCCATCGAGATATTCGAGGACGACGAGACCGGCATGGAGACCGATGACACTATTGCCGACGATACCTCCTCCATGACGGCCGGCGCTGGCGGCGACGAGCAGCCTGAACTGGTCCACACTTACGACGATCACAGCGTGATGGTCCCTGACGAGAGCATGATGAGCACCTTCAGCACCTTTTCCGCCGTTCCGAACCTGACCACGTTCGCAAAGCTCGGCCTGACTCCTCAGAAGCAAGCCAGTATGGGCGGCATGACCCCGCGAGGGAGACCTGAGACCGTGCACGAGCAGACTCCGCGACATCACATGGCACAAGAGGGCAACACCACAAACCTTTTGGACTTCACCGGAAGCCAGCGATTTCCCCACAAGTCGCCCTCGAGGCGGGGAACCATATCGCCCTCCCGAGGAAACCCTAATGCCACTCCCGCCCGCCAAATGTCGAATTTGCTCGACTTTGATATCCCGCCTTTGCCCACTCCCCGCAGCATTCCGACAATTACACCGCGGGAGTTGGAAAGCCTCAAGTCTAATTTCCTCTCGGAGATTAGCAGTTTGAAGGCGTCGCTGAGCGGAAAGGAGGCTGAGGTTCTCTCTCTCAAGACGGCTATTGGCGATGCGGAGAAGCGCGTCGGCGAGAGCCAGGAACAGGCCCGTGAAGAGCGGTCCACGCGTGAGCAGGTTGAAGAAGAAAAAGATGCCTGGGAGAGGAGCAGTCGCGAGATGGAGGCTGTGCTCCGGACTGTAAAGGAGGAAATTGTCCAGAGTACTCGCGAACGCGAGGAGCTCGAGTCAAAGCTCGCCGAGAGTGAGGCACGCCGCGAAGCCGCCGAGACAATGGCTCAAGAAGCCGAGAGCAAGTTGGCCAGCGTGCGCGCCGGCAAGCCCGAGAAAGAGGGATCCCCTGAGAAGAAGGCCAGCGCGGCCGCGACGTCTAAGGAAGTCGAGATCGCCGTTGAGCGTGTAGCCCGCGAGCTCCATGCCCTCTATAAGGGAAAGCACGAGACCAAGGTCGCCGCTCTCAAGAAGAGCTATGAGACTCGCTGGGAGAAGAAGGTTCATGAGCTCGAGGTCAGAATCGAGGAGCTTACTGAGGAGAACAAAAAGATGCACCTTACCCGTGACGGTACCCCTCGCGTCGATCCTGCGCAGCAGGCTATGGTCGAAGAGCTCAAGGCCAATGCCATCGCCGACTCTGCCCACATCAAGGAGCTTAGCGCCGAGGTTGAGAAGCTTGAAGCCGTTGTGCAGACTTTCAAGGATGACAACGCCGAGCTGCGCCATCTGCTCGAACAGGAGCGCGTCGAGAAGGGCGAGCTCGTCCAGCTTGCCGAGGAGATGATGCAGGTCCAGACGCACGCCGCGCAGGAAGCCGAGCGCGAGCGCGAACGAGAGCGTGAACGTCAGCGCGAGTTGGAGTGGGAGCGGGAACGTGAGGCCGCCAGGGAGCGCGAGCGTGAGAGGGAAAGAGAGCGTGAGCGTGAGCGTGAGCGCGAGAGAGAATTCGCGCAGCAACCACGCAAGACCGCGACGACACCCGGACGCGCTCCATCGGTTAGGAGCCACCCCGACACCAACAACTTCCGCAGCAGCATCGGCCGCGGCTCAGGCCTCTCAGGCCTCAAGGCGCCCGGCACCATCGCCGGACACGGCCGCACAGGCAGCTCCGGCCCCGCGACCAAGGGTCTGCCCCGCCCAAGACCAATGAGCGAGTTTGGACCGCGCAGCGGCATCATGAGCTCCATCGAGAAGATGGGTAGCCACCGGGGACGCGGAGACTGAAGTTCAACAATTCTAGCATGACACAATTTTTTCTTTCCTTTTCTCCGCAAATACCACTACGACGGCTACGAAACGAAATGGACGAAAGCATTTAAACACTTCCCCCTCTCGGGGCGGAAAGAGAAAAAGAGAGGAAAGAAGAAGGAACAGCATTGACGTAATGAACTGGCGTCACGGTCCCTATTTCGGTCTTTTTGTTTGATACCAAAAGGGCAAGGCAAAAAAATGTGTCTGGTGAACGGACCAATTGTCTTATCGGAGGGGTGTGGCGTTCTTCTTTTTAATGTCCTGTGTTTTATTGTTGTATGTTGAACCAAGAGAAGGAGGACGAGGAAGAAGAGACCGGCTGCGTTGCCTGTGTTCGACGAGTGGCTTTTTTTTGGCTGTCCTATCCCCTTTGGCCGTACTCGGACTTGGGTCCTCACAGAAATCCCTCTTCTTGAATTGGTAATGTTCAGTCTATCGTCCGTTGAATGTTTACTTCGTTTCTTTGTTTATTGTCTAATCCTGGGCCCCCTGGGTGGGTTTCGTGGTGGTTTTGATCTGCAGATTGCTGGTCTAGGGCGATTGTTTTTGCTACTGTTGCGGCTGGAGATGTGCGTGTGAGTGTCGTTTATGGACGGCGGTGGTAGGGAATGGCGGGTGTGGCATCGCATCCACGATGTACCGGCGGGCCCGGGGGCTTTGTAAAGTCGCCGTTGAGGCGGTGGTTTTGGGCAATCATTGCAAATTGAATAAGTTATCAAAAAACCTTTTTTTTGGCTTGTGCTGACGTTGTGAATGAAGAAGTGCCGCAGCGTCTGTCGTGAGAGGCCGGGCGAGTATGGTCTCATGCGCGTCAGCGGCGGGCAGATTGTATAATTCCATGACCGTGAGTCTCATTGCCTTCTGGAGCCCACATAAACCGGTTTTCTTTGACTCCGTCGGTCCGTTTCGAATTCGGGGGGGGGCGGGGTTTGCCAATACCGGACCTGCGCGGTAGGGAAGGACAACAAGATTCGTGAGAATGGCTCGTGGTGCCTTCGTCGTCGTCGTTGTGCGTTTTGCCAGTCGCCGTTTATTCGTGCGTTTTGACTTTTCCTTTTACACTCGGCTCGTTGTTCTGTTCGTACACACGACTGCACCCACCACCACCACACCACGCACATCACGCCGCCTTGCTAGAAAAGAAGATGCCGTCTGCGTTTCGACCAAGGATATATATGTATGTATGTATGACCCGGAGTTGGTGGGGTTTCCCACTCTCGAGGGGCACTTTCCGAGATTGAGGCAGTAGGTAGCTTTGGACGCTGAGCATTCGAAGAGGAGGGTTTTCACTCAACTCATGGCACCACACGCGCGCCCGTTTGAGCGGCAGCAGCGTGGGCCGGCGATGTTCTGTTCCCAGGAGTAGTGTAAGACGGGCCGCCGTTCTTACCGTTCGATAACGAGGAGACAAGACGGAGGAGGCTGAGGGGGAAGCGCCCACCCGCCGCCGCCGCGCCGCCGCGCCGCCGTCCGTGGGATGGACGGATTTCTGGACAGACGTCGAATTGTCGGATCACACCAATGGCCAATGCATCTTGGAGCGTCTCTTGACCACCCTGGCCTCGCAGCTGAGCGTCACGCGGGGGATCCGTCTATGGAGAGCTCTGCGACTGCTGAGAATCCCATGTTACTTGAATATCTTCGAGATAGTAGTAGAATCTGGGGCATACGCCTCTCGGTTATACTACGATGACGCTCTACCAAGCTGGGAGGTAACGTTACGGCAATAACGTCTATACACCGCCCTCGAGCTTATGTGGCCCGGTTCAAGTGATGTGTATTTAACGAATTTATTTGGCACCAGTAGATGCTCTTACTTGCTATATAGCCTTTAAATAGACAGTAAACCCTGCCCGGCCCGGCCCTCAAACATGGCCTATGATCTTCTGGTCTTGTAATTCTGAGATGTGTGAAGCAATTGTAACAAAAGGCCTCCGCTCCAGTGTCTCCCGTCTCGCTGCAACTCTACCTTCGCCGGCCTTGGGTCTGATCTGAACCTCCGATGCTGACCGTGATACGAATGAATCAGCCCCCTCTGCGTCCACCTGTACTCATCAATGTGATCTTCTGCTTCTTCTTCTTTCCTTTACCTCCGCCTATGCCGCCGCCGCCGCCGCCACCGCTGCTAGCCCCGCCTCCGCCGTTGTTGCCGGTGGAACCACTGGGCTCGTTAACCCCCAATGCCTCCATCTGGAACGTGAGCTCAGCAGCACCGAAAACATCCTCATCCTTGAGCCAGCCATCATCGACGGGGCGCGTCGGGGCAAGCTCCGGTGAGCCATGCAGGACTTGCGTTCCCCACACAGTCCTTTGCGTGGAAGGACTTGTTGAAATGGAAGCAAGGTGCTCGAAACCAGGCCTTGGGTCTGGCGGCGTGGCGTCAGCGTGACTGGACAGTGGCTGGAACTCCTCCATATTTAACGCAGGGACCTGCTCCTCTTCAATGGGCCCATAGTCACGTCTCATCGCGGCTGTGCTCTTGAACTGCGCGGCCTCAATCCTTTCAGACTGCAGCCTCTCGCGCTCCTCCTGCACGGCCTTGTCACGATTGCGCTTTCTCCGACGGCCGATCTCGTCTGCGAACTTCTCGAGAACGTCTGCCGACACGATATCCGTCCAGTCGCATTCCAAAAAGCTGATGCGACAACCATATGGAAGGTGACCCAAATACTTAGCCCGCTTGCGCTGCACCTCGTCTACCACATGCCCGGTCGAAATATGCTCCACGCGTGGTAGGAGGGTTGACGGGAATGCCGAGAAATCACCGTACTTGGTTTTGAGAATTCTAATGTCGAGTGCCGATAGGTATAAATGCGGTTGTGAGGAGAAAAAGTAGAAGTCTGGCTGGACGGCCTTCTGATTTCCACCCGAGCCACTTGGGAGCATCGAATCATTCTTGCCGAGATCTTTAACCTTGTCCTTCGCCGTGTTGATAGCCCGGATCGCCTTCTGAGTCCATTCATCGTCTTCGTGGTATAGCAACTGGTCCTCCGTTCCCTGCTTCTCCAGCGCCGCAATCTCCTCATCGTACTGCTCAACCATGTAGTCACCACTGCCTTTCATGATTCTTGCATAATCCAAAACGTTCGCTGCAAAGTGCCACGGAATGTCGTCCGCCACGTTCAATGCATCTGAGCCATTCTCCCATGGCAGCGCAAGAGTCGACTTGGACGTCCTTGCCATCAGCCGAAGCACCACATCATCTCCAACGCGCGGCAAAGGGCTTTCTTGTCCCGCATAGAACCGCACGGGCCGTGTCTCATGCAAATAGACGCTGTCTTCGCACAGCGGGCATTTCTTCCACTTCATGCCCCGCGTAGGCTTCGAGTCTTCGTCCGTCGTGGTGTTCATGAATCGGATCAAGCAGGGCAAACAGAAGATATGTCCGCACTTTGCCATTCTCGGTGCAACCGGCTCGGACAAGCAGATCGGACAACTGGCCGCCTGAGACTCGGACGAGGCCAAGATCTGCAACACATTATTCCAATCGATGTGTACGTCGGCGTCGGCAGCCTGGTTGGTGTAGCTGCCCTCGGGTGAGACAACGAAGCGGTAGTTCGCGTGGACGTATCTCGCTTTGTCGTTGGCATGATGTCCCGAGCCAGGCCCCCAAGTCGGATTACGTCTGTAGCTTCTAGCGTACGAGTGATGATCCGCATAGGGCCGCGTCGGCATGCTGTAGTTGAGCAGATGGGTGATGGAAGTCTGGCCTCGACGGCTCGAAGGGTTTCGAACGGCTCTCAGCTCGGCCATAGCGTCATCGTCATCCGGGTTCAAATGTTGCCGGAAGTCACCCAACCCCGGTCGGCGCTGCATCTTGTGCTGTTTTCGAGCACTCTGGTTCTTTCGCGGAGCGGCTTGGTGATGGGAGGGGCTGGACTGGGCCGGTCGTCGGTTGGATTCGAAGCTCGTAGTGACCGATCCAGGCTGGATTGTAGGCGAGTGGGAAGTCGACGCTGAAAGGGACTTGCCCAGATTGGACGGCGTAGAGCTCATATTCGGTTGCTCAAAGATCGAGGCGGGTGTGCGAAGGTCCTCCCTCCAGTGGAAGCGGCGATCGTAGCAGTTGCCGGCCAGCTCGATGTCGTGATGCAATACGGCGACAGGTCAGAATCGGAGGCTGTGCCGCAGAGTGTTCAGTCCCTCAGAGGACCGAGCAGGGTAAAGGCAGTGGTATTCTCCCAATCCGATATCCCAGACCTCCAATCGACGCGCTGATAGTTGATAAATGAGATTCAGTGTTTAGAACATACGGGATCCAAAACGACGGACCCCGTGAGTGATAGGTGGGGATCAGGTAATCCCGGAGCAAGCCATACCTTACGTAGAGTCATTAGCGGGGCAAATCAAACTCGCAGTGACGAACTCTGAGGGAAGCTCGCGATCCGAGGTACGTACTGTGCCGCAAAGCGTAGGGAAGCATCACGTGATCTGCGACTGCCGCTCTATGGGCCAATTCAATGTTGCGCCGCCGCAGGAGTCAGTGACTTTGACGTGGGCTCCGACGAGCCAATGGCAAGGCCTTTGAGAGACTGCATCCTGAGATCCACTGAATTGACGCGAGTGGTGTCATACGCCTGTCTTGGCACGTCGACATCATAGCATTCACTCACACTTAACATCGCGACAATCAAGCTTGACCGAATGAATCGTATGCAGATTAGGCTCGAACGAGCGATTATGGTACAAGATAGTTCGATGCAGATGAGCCGTAGAGTGCCAAGGAAAGCATTAAGCTAAAAGAGGCAGCAGCCCACAATATCCTCAATTAATCATAGAGGCTTCTCCACGTGCCCGTGCTTCTTCCAATGTCCTCGGCACCTAGCTGCCGAGCTTCATTCTACCTCTCGAGCTCTTGCACATGCAAACTGGACCGGGGGAATCATAGAAACGACAAATAACCCAAATACGCAGCACCCGAATCAAGACAAACCATATGAAACGAGACGAAGGACGGAGCCTCCCATCGACGCGCAACCCGGCGGCGGACCTCATCATCATTAAGCCGCTTATTTGCTGTGCACCTTGCTCTTGAGCTTGCCGATGAAGGCGCTCAGGCGATTCTTCTTCTTCTTCTCGGTAGCGGCAGGGCTGTCAGCAGCCTTGTTTGTAGTGCTTGGTGATGTCGACTCGGGAACCACGGTGGAGCCAGCCTTGGACGGGGTAGCGGAAATTTCGGGCTCCTTGACTGTAGCACCGTTGGTGCCGTTGACAGCGTGAGGGCCATTGGTGACGTTGGCGCCGTTGACCTCCTTTTTGGGTTCGTCTTTTGTAACGGCGTCCTTGACCTCCTCCTTGGCAACCTTGGCTTCCTCCTTGACAGCCTCAGTCTTGGACTTGTCACCCTCCTTGACCTCCTCCTTGGTCTCCTTGGCTTCGTCCTTGGCGGCTTCAGTCTTGGACTTCTCGACCTCCTCGCCAACGGCAGGGGCAGTCTTGACCTCCTTCAGGAGCTCAGCCTCAACCTCCTTCTTTTCAACGACGGCCTCGGTGTTAGCGGCAGCCTCGGGACTCTTGCCAGCCTCAGTGATGGATTCTTTGACAACAGCAGGGACCTCAGGGGCAACCTCCTCCCGGGTCTCCTCCTTGGGCTGTGTGCCGATGGCATCCTGGACGGGGACGGGCAGGTTCTCCTTGATAGGCTCAGGTAGCTTGGCAGCAGCATCGGTAGCCGCGACAGACGCTTGGTTGACGGCGGGAGCGGTAGCTTCGACGACAGTGTTTTTGGCGGCCACAGCAGCGGCAGCAGCGATGCCACCAGCAGTGGCGGCAGTAGCAGCAATGGTGCCAACGTTCTCGGACTTCTGGGTTCCGAAGCCAGAGGTACCCTCAGAGGTGGATGGCGCAGGAGGCACCTTCTCGAGCAGCTCGTCCTCGACAATAGCCTTCTCTTGAACGGCCTCGGGGTTAGCGCTGGCTTCAGGCTCGGCATGGGCCTTATGTTGGCTCTCCTTGACAACCTCGGGCACCTCAGCCTTCTTGGTCTCTACGGGAACCTCGGCGGCGAGAGCAGCAGTGGTAGATGTGGGGGCAGCGCTGTTGATAGTGACATCGTTGGCGTTCGCGACGGGCAAGCTAGACTCAGGAATGGTGCTGTTGGTAACAGCAGGAATGGTAGTTTCTTCCTTGGAGAGGCCTGGGTGCGCGCTCGAGTCCTCATAGCCCTCCTTGTCCAACTTGACGTGCTCGTTGATGTCGCCAGCCTTCACAGAAGCGGGCAGAGGCTCGCCAGCCTCGACCTTCACGGGCTCAGCGGTGACGTCCTGAGCGGGGAGCGGGTTAACGCCAAAAGTTTTGTCAAGCTCGTTGGCGGGAGTGGTGGGGAAGCCGCCGGGAATGTCAAAAGGAGTGGCCTGGGGAAGGTCATTCTTCTCATCGTTCTTCTCGAGGGGCACATCCTTGGCCAGAGCGGCGGTGGTGGTTTCGGGGGTGACGGTGTTCATGACTGCGGCGGAAGAGTCCTCCTCGACGATTTGATCGGGGTTGAGGAAGTTGTTTACGTTGCCCTCGTGGTCGGGTTCTTGAGGCGCGGTGTGGTCTGTGATCCAATTGTTGTCGACGACAAACTATAAAGAGGGGAAAGAGAGCAGGTCAGTAAAATTGAGCGCGAAGAGTTGTGATGACGATGTTATTAAGCGAGAAGCAGTGGGTAGCAAAATCGGTGGTGCAATGGATCCTGGACGATATGACGACGCGCGGACAGCAAATTGGGTCAGCTGTGCCGGTGGATGCGCGATCTGGGAAATGCCGATGTTATAAAGGAGGCCCCAGTCGAGAAAGAAAAGGAAGGTAAGGCCAAGAAGGCAAGGGCAGAAAGGTATGGCAGGTGGGAGGGCGCGCCGCACAGCTCAGGCAAATTGGGAGGCGGCAATTCCTGACGCTGGGTATTCCTTGGCCTGGATGGGATGGCAGCTTGTTCCTGGTACCGTGTGGTGCTACCTTCATTAGTTCTTTTAAGCCCCTCCCCCCCCAAAACGAGGTGAGGTAATGAAGGACTTGAAAGGCACGAACACAACCTGGAAACCGACACCACCTCAGCGCAGAATGGAAAGGCAAGAAAAGGGAACGCCGGTGCTAGACATTTTGGCGCCTGGCGGGCGCCGGTAGCTCCTTACCCGAGATGGCATCGGTTGCTGGCAGCCCGCAGCCCTCACTCTGTGCCTTGCGCCTCAGCTTGCGGTCCAGTAAAAAGAGGTAGCGCCGGTGGTGGTGGTGGTGCAGTGATGATTGTCGGTGGCTGATAGTGGTTCCTGCCGCTCCGCTCATGCTAAGCCAAATGCTGCGAACCTGTCCAGGCTGGCTACATGGGACCCATGTCGCTGGCCACTGCTTTTGCTCTCCACAATTCCAGAGGAGCAATGAACCTGGAAAACCTTGTTGATTGCTTTCTGGCAGTAGGAAAACGAGGACTTGAACCGCGCTGCTCGGGTTCCGCCAGCCAACCGCAAATTTCCCAAGGCAACCGCGCCGCCGATGACCATCAGAGCTGCGAGCTGCGAGTTGCGACCGAGACATGGTCGAGGTATGGCGTCATACCAGCTTCCGGTCCGGAATCGTCGGCCAGCGAAAAAGCAGCCCCGAAACATGCGTGAGAGACTTGCGCTGCGCTGTGCTTGTGTGACTCTCTCAATCTCTTTCAATTTACCCTTTGCAGCTCGGTGCAGGCCCAGACCAAGATCGACCGCCAATCGGCTGACAGGTTTGCGCTGAGGAGCGCAAGGGAATAAGCGACTGGCCGGCCAGAGAAGCCCAACGGGAAAGGTAGCGCTCCGGGCAGATAGGGCAGAATCAGGTCCGATAACAGACGAGACACAGCCGACAGCAGGATAACCAGAGACAGCCGATCAAAGGCTATCCGCGACCACGAAGATTGTATTTGGTGGTTGGTTGAGTTGCCAGCGCAGCGCAGAGTAAATAGCGGAAGTGCGGGCCTGTTCAATCTTGTCTGGCATGCGACAAGCCGCATCCGAGCCGAAGGTCTCGCGATGCGGGTAGGTCTGCATCTGACTGGGAGAGCTGGAGTTGAGGGGAGAAGCTCCCACCAGCAAGCGACCTGAGAGACCACCTACCCAGAAGCATCCCCCCTTCAGTCCAGGACACCAATCAGTCCAGTCGGGGAAGACAGAAGGATTAGGGGCCTGGACGACGTGGATGTGGCGCACGGATGCTGTCGCGGGCTGAGCGAGGCGTTGCTGCTTTCGATGGATGTTCATGTTCTCTCACGCAAATCGCTTCCACCGGCGTGTCTGCCGCTCGGTGCCGTATGTCTCTCACAATTGATGAGCCGTGATAAGGGAATCCGGGTGTGCCGCCGTGTTCCGGTCCGGACGGGATAAACCAATGGTGAAGTGATAGTAGAAAATCGCCCAAATTGGCTATTACGAACCTTGTAGTATATCTTCTGTGAAGCTTCGGGGAGCACGACCGTCTTTTCGAACTTGTCTCCCACCTTCTCCAGCTTCTCACTCTTGGTCCAATTGTCGAAGGTGCCGGTAACGTAGACCTCCTCGGCCGGATGAGCCCTGTGATAGACGAAAAAGTCAGCAAGGTTTCCCGTTTTATTTGAAGCTTTCCTTTTTTTTTCTTTTTGCTGGGGGGGCTTTGCGATTCCATGCCGCCGAGTGGGTTCGCCTTGGCCGCAGCTGGCAGATTCGTGTGAAAGAAGGTTCGCATTCCACATGGAGACGACGGAAGCATGTAAGCCCAGTCGGGAGTTACTGAAGCGGCAAAGGCGCAACGACGGGAGGGAACTGCGACCATCACGGCATTCCAGGCGACGGGACGGTTTGAAGAGAGACAGCAGTGGGAAGAGAGGGAATGCGGGCGGAGTAGGCGAGCCATACCAGGTGAACTTGAAGGTGCCCATTTTGATCGATTCGTCGGTTTCTTTCTATTGGTGCAAGATGATTACGATCAGTCCGTTCGGCGCAAAGTTATGGACTTCGTCGGGTACAGCTGGAGAGTTTGGTGTTCTCGTTCTGTTGCTTGCGAAGCAGAGAAGAGGAAAGAAAGATTTCGGAGGGGAGGAAAAAGTCGAGAATCGAGCGGCGGGAACTCCAATTTGCGCGCGCGGCAGCAGCTCAGAAATAATAATTGCTGGGGTCGGAGGGGGGTGGAACTGGTCGATGGTGGTCGCATTCGCTGAATCTCAGACTGGGGGGAAGGGGGGGGGGAGTGTTAGAGGTACTTTCTCAGTTCTGAAGTTTCGTTTGGCGGCGCCAGCGGCTGGCTTGTGCCTATTCTGCGCTGTGATGCTAGCGGCGTGGGCGGTCTGGAGCCGAGAGCTACCTTACCTTCCACTACAATATGCGATATGCGGAATGCAGTATTCGTATGCGGCCTGCGGGTTGTGCTCAAGGCTGTATGCTTCATCATCATCAGCGGTGAGTGTCTCCGAAATGACGACAATCCGCTGGCTTATTAGGCGCTTGCACCTGGCTTTGGTTTGGGGATCCGGGCTCCTGTGAACTTCAGTAAGGTAGGTACATTGCCTTGAACTATGCTGCCAGTCTCGCCTCAACTCGAATCGGTCAGTCGGTGAAGAGATCCCAACCTCTGTAACGGTTTTCTCTGTCACTGAGGAATGTACAAGGTAGATAGCAGTACCTTCACCTCAACCTACCTTAACTCAAGGTACAGATAGATAGGTAGACAGATACCTTTTGAGCTTGATATGCACTGGCAATGTCTCACTCTCGAGTTGTGCCATGCGTCTTTGAAGACATTCCCCTGATTTCGACTTTCCGTTACTTCCGTCCATTCAGTCCCTTAACTAATTTACCTTAGCTGAAGACGAATGAACCCCTGATAATTCGCGACAGACAGTCTAAGATGCAACAAGACCAATGACACGCCAAAAATACATTCGGTCGCTGGCTTGGCTTAGCTCCCCCAGGGCATGACTGGCGCGAGGAAAGGTCGAGAAGATGAGGCGTCACGGTCACAGCGTTGCAGACGTTACGGAACGACACAAGCGCACCTTCCGCACTAGTCAATTCATCAATCCGCAGATGCTTGGGCAGGCAGGGCAGTACCTCCGAAGGTGCCTTCCTACCTACCTACCTACCTACTTTACCAACTCGGGTCAAGCTCAGGTAGGTACTTATGAAAGGCACCTTACTGCGGCAGGTGCCAACGAGAGGAACGAGATTCAGAGGAAGGAACGAACCTAACTCTACCTTCCTCATACATTCACAGTACTCGTCCCAGCCAGTCCCAGTCCCAGTCCCAGTCCCAGTCACAACTCACCAAACTAGCAGGAAGGATTCTTCATACTCTCGTGCCTTAGGTTACTCGCACTAACAAGCATCTTCCTGCACCTAGAATTGAATCGAAAGATGGAACTCGAGCAGCGTCATGTGTCGACGCCCAAACTATCGCCATCGTACCAAGGTAGCATCCATCTCTTCTGAGTCTTCTCGCCTCTCCACTTAGCTGCAGAAAAACCCAACACCAACACCACCGCGATATGCCAAACTGCCTGATTTCCAGCTTCCGAAACCCTCTGCCGACGCTGCTACTACGCTGGCTTCACCTGAAATCTTCACACCGTTTTTTCTGTCTACGAATAGGTACCTTGATTGATTACCCTGCTTGAATCTCGTCTCGTCGCCTCGCCTCTCCTCGCCTTGCCTTGCCTTACCTTAAGGTACCTGGGATGAAGCTAAATTAACAGCTAATTTCGATTGCGAAGACGCTACCGCACTAGAGAACGCACCTCTTTTTCCACCGATCCTGTGGACCCGTAATTACCCCAATCATCAACCAAACCGCCGCTCCTAGCCATTGATAACGCCGTCCAGGGGACGAGTTGCATCTTCTTTGTCGATGCAGCGTAAGCGTTCGTTCCTTACATCGGTTTGTCCGCCGCCGCCGCCGCCGCCGCTGCTTGCCCGCAGCTCAAACCCAGTCCGGTCCCATAACGGGATTTCTTCCTGGACTTGACTTCCAGGACAGCTATCTGTAACAATTGTCTTTGGGCATGATACCTTCTCATAGGCCTCTTCTTGCTCAGTCAAATCGACCAATGCCGCAGCCATGATCTTGACTTCGAAGGCTTTTATTCCCCCATACCCTCAACTGCTCAACCCAACCTGCCGCCCAGCCACCTCCAAACAGGTTCTCCTACCATGCCGACCAAGAGATGCTTCGCTCATATTACATCCCGCGGGCCCCTGGACCGAAAGCCGGCCACAGCAAGCCAGCGCCAACCCCAATCTGCTGCTGCTGCTGCTGTCAGCCGCTGCAACTACTTCTCTGACAAGACGGTCCGAACACCTAAATCTCCGGCGATTGCTGACGCAGCAGAAGCAACCTCCTTGAGCCGAGCGTCAGACTTTTCTTCTTCACAGGATACGTCTCTACCTGGGTCATGAACTCTGTCGTTGTTCACTTTCTGCGAGGACACTGCTCGACATCTCAATCTACCGCCATCTAAAATCATCCCAAGCTGCCACGCCTTCGTCGGCATCCATGGATGTCCTTCGGCAGTGGTGGCACTGCGCCACAACACTCGGGCTATCTTCCGCTCGTTGTTACACCATCTCGCAGTCACGCGCAACCTATATCTGGCACACTTATTTCCCGTAGCTCACGAACGGATCTCATTCCTGAATCTCACCGCACTAAAAAAATTGCGGGGAAGAATGGGTGGACGTTCAGAATTCAGACCGCGCCACTCCCCGACTGCGACAATCCATGGGCGCTCGTCATCCGTTGAACCAAAATCATCCACCCACAGCCCCCCTCTCAGAGCCGCAATCACGCGCGTAAGACGATGATCAACACATCCCCACCGAACAATTTTGTCCACCAAGTGAGGCATTCCCCATAACTGATGTAAGAGCACAGTCGGGAGCGAAAAAATGAGCATCGTTCCATTGCGGAACCAGCGGGAATCGCGACCCGTTGAATCTGCATCTTCTCATAACGATTGCACATCCCTGTTTTGTCTTCCATCTAGTCACCTGGGTGTTCAACCCATGTCCTAAGAAGGCAAAATACTCAAACAAACTAAGCTCCCCCTCATTGTTGGCCTCTTCAACCACCGCTTTCGCCGACCGATTTTTCAAACATTAAAACGGTGTTGGCTACTACAGTACACCACTCCTGAGAATGAACTAAAGTTTCATCAACGTGTGATTCGGTTTCCTTGCAGCGAAGCCGTTCTCAGGGGGCGGTTCGTGCGAACAGATCGTCTATTCCCCGGAGTCTGCCACTAAGCCTACGTCACAGATGTCGCACGTGTCAAAATATCAGATGGAACCCAATCCAAATTTCCCCCGTCATATCAATGACCACTTTCTCGCTCTGGCGATACCTAAGCCATTGCAACTTCAGCTGTGTGGATGTGAGAAGCCCGCAAGCCGAAGACAAGCCTCCTTGAGGATTTTGAAGTTTGTGGCTATAGTCACATTGCTTCGCACGCACGTATCGTCACATGCGTCCCATGTTCAGGCTGCAAAGGGTCATGAGGTAGCCGCATGAATGTTTGGCGCGCAGCCCACGACAGTTCTTTGGCACGCTTCCAAGTGAAGTCCGACTGGGAAGAAGTCTACATGGCGAATTACTCAATACCCTTCGCGTTGTGCCTTAATTGCGTGACACAGAGTGTGGTGAGCCTAAATCGAGGTTCGCGATGCACGACCTCTTCGAAGTCTCTACAACCAGCTTTTGTACAATGACAGGTCCACACATGTAACGAAGATGGAAAACAGGATCTGACTGGTCCATGTGACGGACGATAGTAGCCTTTCCTGCAAATACTAACTTCCTCCGACCTCGACCTCGATGCTCTTTTGGCCCCTTTGTTGGCTTGAGGTGAATGGATGGGGCCCGGGTCGTTCCAGCCTCAACAGCTGGTTTGACCAACAAGTCGTACCAGGGCAGGCTCCGTCGCTCTGGTAACCGAGCCCAGATGAGCAGTCCGCCCTCCAATGACCTAGCTCTTCCAGGTCCCCAGATAGCCAAGTGGGCAAGGCCTTGGGGTCAGTAGGACAAGAGTAATATGACACCGAGTGTTATGCGAAAACATCGGAGACACAGAGCGACCTACGAAAGTCAAGACCTGATGAAACTCGTGACATTCGACAACTGCAGTCGCTGCCGCATTGTCGGTTCTATTGCCTTTGGAGCTGGATCAGTTCCCCCACAGATTCTTTCGCTGAACTTGCCAGTGAAGCTGTTAGATGGGATGCCATTCTCTGAGCCCCCCCGTGGGCGATGCGATATCTACCACGGAATCATCCAACACCTCGCCACTCCCATGGACAAATGTACATCATGCGTTCTTATGGACCGATTTTGAATCGCGGCTTACGTTTCCTTCGTCATTTGCATGGCAGGCGGCTCGGTGTGTTTCCTGAACTCAATGGTTGCGTTAGCTCGGACGGTATGAAAAAGGCCACCAGCATGGCGTTGCGAGAAACTAAACGAATTGCTACAGGTCGTCCGTTCAACCCTTCCCTGGATCTCTGACAAGTGTCTGAAGTGATGCGACTCCATCACGCATCTGGCTGTCGACGGATAATAGCCAAACGCAAGGTTTTTGACACCAGCTTCCGTGGTAACGTTTCCGCGGGGCTGTTCCTGCTGAATGATCCCAAGACGATGAGGAAAGTCAACGGCTAAACACCTCTTCTGGACGACTTTGCTCGCCACCTGTTCAATCAAGAATATGTCAAACAGTCTTCACGCCTGCTCGAGGAGACGTCAAATGTACAGAGCAACGTTCCGGCTTTCTGAACACGCGGCTTCAGTGTTGCGTACAATGTGCTAGAGCGAAGATGGATCTCATTTCGAGATGGTGATCGTGTCATTAAGTACTTGTCCGTCATCCGTTTGTTCAGGCGCAGGACATTCTCCAGGCCAGCAACTCTTTGACTTACCGAGGCTAAGATGTTCACGAAGTCAACTTCGATCCAGATTTGGCATAATTCATTGAATTTAAGGCGCTCGTATTCTGTAACATCTGACGACTGCTGGGTGGTTAAGTAGCTTTTTCATTGCGACCTTCATCCATCATACTCACAAAGGCCTTTCCCGCAGCCCTTCTTTTGCTACAAAATATATACACAAGGTGCTATCACTTGTAGACCCTCAACCAATGTCCGAGTCTTTTGGCTATTCCTGCATCCAGAAGACCAGAATGTAATCGACCCACTGGTGTTTAATAATCTAACATTTCGGGTAATGTACGGTCGATGAATACGTTGCCAGTCCGGGAGACATTGTTGCCGTATACTCTCACCTGGATGGGGAGTAGAAGAAAAGTGGCTTCGCAAAGCCGCGTGAAGATCCCCGTTTGAATTTGGTTCGCGGGTGAGCAGGGAGGGAGTGGCCCGAAGGCAAGCCATCCAAATACCTTGGCAATGCCGAAGGCGAGGGCTTGGTTTTCTTGCGGTGCCCCTTACTGATCGTACGATGACATCCTTCTATAAATAACATCGTACAATCCGAGACCGATCCCGATGCAGTAAACTTGTTATCTTGCCGCAGGCGAAAAGATACTGCATCATAAGAGTTCTAGTAGCCAAACGGTCTATCCGATAGGGCCTGCAAGGAAACTCTGACGATGACTACAAGAGAAAAGCAACTTCGCACCATGAACGACTGAACCACACATATATCTCGAATGTTGTGACTTGTCTGCTTGCTTGGAAAAGGATGCCGCGGCAGTCGGTTTAATGACGAGATTATAGAGCACGCATCGACGTCTGCAAGTATTAGACAACTGTGTTGTCGCTTTGTCTGTATTCATGTTATCAATGAGTCTCTAGGAGAACCAGAGCCGAGGGACGAATCAGTATTGTCCGGACGAACGAGTACTGTCCAAGCACCCAGGTTTGAGGTGCCAAATCTCTTTGCCATAGAAGAATCAGATAGACGAAAGGAAAACAGAACCGGCAAGACCCGGCAGATGGCGAAGATTACTGGTATCCCTCGGGACTATGCAGGAAGTCTTCGATACCCCTGTTGAACTGCTCCTATTCTTGGGTCCTGCTGTCTGCTGCTCTACCGGTAGCCTCAAGGCCGTATCAGGCCTGCGGAATGCCAAAGGTCACGAGCCCATCGATGCCGAAGCTATCATGACGGCTATACGCACCAAGATGCTGGCCCGGCATATGCTGCTCCCAAGGAGGGTGGAGCAACCGTAGTAAAGGTCTAAAGCTCATGTGAAATGGCCGACATGCTTCGAAACCTCTGATCGTGGCGCAAGTTGCTTACGGACCAGAGACTTTCCGCAGCGATCTTCGCCCGACATGTCGAATGAAATTCGGTGGAAAGCCAAGGCCCAGCAGGCAGTCAGTCACTCATGAACGGCTGGAACGGCCAGACCGGGACCCTTGGGACCGACAAAATTCGCTCGTCAAATACATGAAAAGTTTGCGGAACGTTCTCACGCCATGAGAACGGACCAAATCAGACAGGGAGAAGGTTCATTTTCGTCATGTTGCGACGAGTTTGGGCCTGCTTACCCACTTCTTCAACTCAGTGCGACTTACGCCATAGCGAAGCAATGCTTACAGCGACGTGCTCAGCTGGACCACAACCACGACTGGTTCCCATGTATTAAGGAGGAATGATCAAAAGATGGGTAAAGACAACGAACATCAGGTCTGGCATTCTCAAGGGGTTGCCTTCTAGTCACTTACACCTTTCATGAGGCACCGTGTCCCACGATATAAATCATGAAGTCCCCTCCTCCAATGTTCTCAAGACGGGGACCAATGAAGTCTGAAGCTTTAAGGGGAAAACAAGCCATGGTTTCTTGCCACAAGGCTTGAACGAATGTTGTTTTCTCGGGACGAGGCCGCCCGCAAAAGCTACGGAATAATACCACCCTCAAGCTTATTCTACTAGGCTGTTGCATCAGGTATACATGAGACGGTACAAACGATATCGCAACTCCTCCAAATACGACAATGTGTCATAGTACACCTATTGATCTATAGTCCATAGAGATAACGAGTTTGGTTATCCTCATTGGAACGGAAAAGGTAGTCCATGCTCCCGTCGTAATCTCGTTCCGCCCAACGCCATTGCACTCTGTCGCCGATATTTATCAAGTGCGTATGCACACAGATAGTATAAAATGATACTACTAAGCCCAAAGGAGGGGGGGCTCTTTCGGTGCAATATTGCACTCTTGCCCGAGGAGATACTAGACGAGTCGCGACTCCAAATCCTCGGGAACGCAATTCGGGGGAAAAGGGATATCAATATCTGCAGATGCGTGTTCCTAAGAAGAAACATCTCCCATAAGCATTTTAAACCGTCATGGCATCTACGTGCACGTCAAAGCCTGTCGCAAATGCCACCGAGATCTTACCTAGCCCCAGTCACCTTCGAGGCCTTATATATGGTACTACTGTGCCGCCCAGCTGTCAAGTTGGTCCCCAAATGAGGGAGGACACGGTTGGTCCTTCTCATACTCCCCAGTGTAACACGAGGAGGAACCGCGTTTCAAAATTAAAGTATCTTGACCGACCACGGACACGCGCGCAGCCCAGACGAGATCCGGCCCTCGGTGGACGTCGATCCGGTTCCATATGACCACAAGCCAGCGACAAGCGCCAAGCACGAAGACTGGCATAGACATGGAAAATCGCCGTACTCACCGACTTCGCCAACATATGCCCGGCCTGGGGGTTGGCGCCGCACAAGAGAAGTGTTGTGAGCTTTCACAATGGCCGACGTCGACGTCGCGGACTCGTCTTTGGATTTTCTCGCTGCCGAGTCCCTTTTCCGTCAGTTTCCAAGGACCCTTGTGTGTACGGTCAAACAGCATCCCATCCTGTCCGTTGGATTGCTCCAAAAAATCAACAAACGAGTGCTGATCTCATGGTGCGAGCCTCTCATTGTGAGACATACACACGCAAGCCAAGAGATATATGTCTTTAACCACACAAAAGGAGATGCTGGGTGGCAACATATATGAATTGCATAAGAATGCAGACATGACCATTGCATCACTGCCACGGTGTTCAGTTTGTGTATCATTCGAAATGACGATGTATTCTCCTGTCCATATAAACCCGCATGCTACATATGCGTCTGTTCCATGAGAGTAGTCACCACCAACGCCCATTGCGCCGACATCCCTGTGTATCTGTATATGCTGTAAATCTGACCCTCCTCCTCTGTCTCGTTGAAGAGAGTCGCCGTCATTATTCATAAGTATACAATGCAAATAGGTATTATCCTCCGTGGCCAATGCTTTCGACTGTGCTGTTCTGCCATATCCAAAATCCGAAAAAGAAGAAAAATTATTCAATGCGAGAAACGAAGGGGGGGGGGGCGGTCCTAAAACCACTCCCAGGTGACGCCCTCCTCCAACTTCTTCAAAACACCAACGGCGTCGACGTAGAGCCGACTGCGCCCGCCGATGCAGTCCATGTCGAGCCACCTCCTCACCAGCGACACGACGGTGATGGCGTCCTTTTTGGACCTCAAGTTGAGGACATCCTTGGCACGCATTCTCGCGACTGTGCGCACCCAACTCAGTTCCGCGCTCTCGTCGCCATGGTTGACAGGGCTGTCGCGAGAGGCGCGGTGGCCGTAGGCCCAGCAGATGAGCGCGCAGACGTACATGCCCCAGTAGTCCGAGATGTCGTCTTTCCACATTCTCGGGCGAGCGGTATCCCACACATCCATCTCGTCCTCGTCATCAGAGTCTTCTTGGAGGTTTCCGTGTTCAGTAAAGGCGCGAAGGGCACGGCACGCGAAGACGACCGCAACGGCGGCATCGCCTGTGTCGCACCATTTGGCCAAGCGCTTCTGGTGGGCGGTGAAAGACTTTACTTCGAGAACCTTCTGGCTGAAGATCCAGCTGTCGCCGGAGGCAGCGAGCAGATCATGTAGAGGGGTGTGAGCAAGGGCGAGATATGTGTTTGCGATAGGGCATTCGGGGAAAATGTTTGCCATGCGGTAGGTTTCTGGCTCAGGGATGTCTGATTCAGAGTGCGCTAGCTTGGTGGGGTAATCGCGTACGGGCAAAAGGAGGGTCTGATAGGCCAGTATGATGGCGCGATCGAAGGGAATATAGGCGTTGACGCTGGTCGCAGACAGAGTATCTGGGTTCATCATCGAAAGCATGGGCGGCTCGTCGAGAGACTCGCCCTTAGAGGCGACCATGGCAGCCCAGGCATCGAAGCTGGCTGCTTCCCAGAGATCATTCGTCGGTCCAATAAGGGGGATGTGGGGGACGCCATCGGCGGCGATGTCGAAGTCCCGGACGCGCTGTTGCTCTAGGTATACTGAGCTATGGGTGTCCAGGACGAAACAGGCGGCGAGAAGGCGGCGCCGGGATTCCGTATCGAGCCAAGTGTGCCATCTGACGGCGTTGGTGCCAGTCATGGGGACTGGATCGAAGATCACGGAGTTTTCGAGTACCTGGAAGGGGACTTTAGAATTCTGTTGCTAGGAAGTGACACCAAAAGACGGAACCAAATACTGAAGAGAAAAAGACAAAAGCTAGACGAAACTGAAGTAGATCAAAAAAGTAGAAATGATGCGCAAGAAAACTTACTCTGGAGTAGATCGATTCGAATTCTTTCGATGGCCGGATGGCCGCTCGTCTACCGCGGAACCGGTTGAAGTACTCACACAGCAAAATCGCTTGCATGACAGACACATCCCACTGAAGGAACTGTGGCTCAAACTTGGTCAGAAAGATGTATTCAAGGAAAAGGGGAGTGGCCACTTACACGTCTGCATTGTTGCCAGGCATACTCATGCAATTGATTCCCCCTGATGCGATCCTCTTTGCTACTCATGTATTGAGTAGCTACAGCAGCCATGGCGCAGCGAAGCACGTCAATCTGCTCCGCAGCGGCCTCGAAGGTCCGTCTGTGTACAATGGGAAAGAGGTTATGAACCTTTTCCCAGTAGACTTCGAGGTAGTTGGGAATGGCTTTGTAGACATTTGCAGGAGGCAAAGGCAATGAGCTTTGCATCAGGGCTGGGGCCGCCAGGAGGCCCAACGCCACCTCTTTTTGACGGCCCAGACAGGCGAGTGAGTTCATCATCCGGTCTGATGGTAATGCCGTCGACGGGGTGACTAGAGTTTCAGAAGATTGAGCCGATGCCGACGTCAACGGTGGGGTCGGGTTACGAACAGTATTGGGAAACCGTGGATGTTGGTGAGGGTCGAGGAGCGTCTGCTCATCCGAGTATCCTGGCATGGGTACTCCGAGCATCGGGAAGGCTTGAGGGTTGCTGATTTGGGGCGAGGGTGAAAATTGGTGGAACATCGGAGCGGTCATCGCAATGGCGTCGAGGCTGGCTTCTCTATAGGGTGAAAGGAGATTGTTGTCAGGCCATTCCGTGTTGGACCTTGCTGATGGCCAGAGTGCGTTGCGGCGAGAGTTGTCCGAGGGCGTCGAGTAAGTGCTGTCTGAAGCAGAAGATGGCCACCCGGCGTTTTCTTGGGTATGTGAGAGTTTAGGCAGTCCGTCGGAACCGGGCATATGGATACCCAATCCATGGGTCTGTAGATACAATGAAGGAAACTCGGGTGTTGTGCGAGGCTGCTGGCTGTAATCGACGGCAGAGAAAGTCGGAGGTGTACTGAAGCCGTGGGGCGAGTATTGCATGATATGCTGTTGCGACTGGCCAGCCAACGTGTAACTTCCGCCGTAGCCAGAGCCGCCCGGTGAAGGGCGATAATTGTTGCCCATGTGAGGAGACATCGACTTGCTCATGTCAGATGCGCCGATCGATTGGTAAGGGCCGGAATTCGACATGTTCGGCGTCATCGGAAGCCCTTGATTTGGGGTTGATACGTTTGGTGGGCACCCCATCATGGGGTGCTGAAGACCCAGTCTGAGAACGCCTCCTTCCAGAGACCCAGCAGAAGTTCTTCGGCTTCCGCCTCTTGACGCTTTGTCTCCCTCCAATTCACTGAAGAAGTCAGTAAGACAGCAAACAATCCGTCGCGCGCGGATAACCTACTGTCGTTGTTGATGGCGTTCAAGCAAGTCTTTTCGGTGAAACGCCCTGTCGCAACCTGGCACTGCGCACGCGTATTGGGGAGTTTCGTGACTGAGCTGGTGTCGCCTAGAGACATTTGTCAGTGATTGAGGCGAACAATGCGTCACCGTATGTCTTACCTCAAGTGCTCGGCGCGAGTGAATGTCTGGCTAGGGTCAGAAGATGTCTTGAGTTGCCCAGGTTGTCTGGCTGGCTTACCTTTGGGGGACGGCAAATATCGCACGTATGAACCTTCATGCCCTTCTTTGCCCGACTTACTCGTCCGGTGATCGGGGTCAACTTGACCGGCACATCTGATCCCGGCGGCGGGTTGCTGAAAGGCCTTGAAGGCGCGCCAGAGGGATCGTAGCCTCCCGAAGACGGCCCAGCATAGCTGTGTCCATAGTTTGAGGGGTCCATATTCTCAGGGCTGATGTTGCTTCTTCGTCGCGATGTAGAGGGTCTGCCGGACGAAGACAACGAACCGGACGAAGACTTTGTCACTCTTGATGGACTGCGTTGCTGTGATGTTGAAATGTCTTTTTGGTCTCCGCCTGTCGCATAGGCCGAATTATATGTTGGGCTGGGTGCTAGATATGATGGGTGATATATATTTGACGAAGTCGGGAGCTGGTCGTTCTTATTGGCGTGGGAGACTTGTTGGTCCTCATCGACGTTCATGATATCTTGGAGGCTGGCCATGGCTTATGTTATGTTGCCCGCAACCAGGACGTGACAGAGGCAGATAGGCAGAGCTGTTGTGACCACAGTGGGCAACGCAGAAGAAGCTACAGAGCCAAACTTAGTAATACACAGCCCAGCTGAGCGCTCTTCCTGGGAATAGAGCGTGAGGTGCAGAAGATGGAGATGGCAGCAACCCCCAACGTCCAGACGCAGTGTGAATGGGGGGGGCAAGACAATCAGGGTCCCAGAAGGATGGGGGGTGTCAGTGTAGAGAAGGAAGGCCAAGGTGAACTGGAGGAGGTAGGCAGTAACAGTAAGGTACGGTAAGGTAGGCAAGGCAAGACTTTGGGGGGGGGGGGGGCGGTTCGTGAGTGTCAGCCTGACCAACAGGCGGGGGAGTGTAAGGGTTAGTCGAGGTGCAGAACCGGTCTGCAGTTGCAGTTGCAGTGACTTGGTCTGCAGAGGAAGAAGTGAGCGGTTGGTTCTAAGCGATCTCCGTATGCAATGGAACTGAAAGAAGAAAAGAGACAAAGATTATGTTGGTACTGTTGGTGCCAGTGGTTGGAGATATTGCTATATTGAGAAGAAGGCAGATAGATGCAGGTGCGCGTGAGCAGCAGGAGAAGGGGAAGATGACAGCTCTTCAAGGAGGCTGTTCTCTGAGGCCTCTGTGCCCCTGTCAGCTGTAGACATGGGTAATTCAAGGGCGTCGAGGATGAAGGCTGCTCAAAAATGCAAGGTACTCCTTCAAAAAGGTATCGGCCGAGCTGGGGTTCGGTCACCCACCACTGCATATGGCGTCGGGTTGATTGGTAGAGTGGCCGGATGCCTGTCATACGACTCAGCCCTCCAAGGCTGGTTATTAGACGAGGTCCCACGGGTGTCCCACGCAGCGTCTCCCCGACTTTCGCTGTAAATTTGCCGCGATACTACGGTATGAGCGCGCCTGGGATAGGCTTGTGTGTTTCGTGCGTGCCGGTGCTGGTTGTGGTAGTGTAGGGGCCGTAGGGCGGGAAAGCCGCGGCACGATTAGGTAGCCGCGGAATGAAACCACGGCGATGATGCCTCATTTGTGTTGGTTAGCCGTGTCTCTCCTCCTGTCTCGGGAGATCAAGACAAGATCGTGGAATCGATCGCATATCGGCGGAACCCCAGGGCAGGACAGGCACCTCATTTCGTTCCATTGTTTGGAGAGGTTTGATAGTGTGGAGGGGATAGGGCAAGACGCAGGTCGCAGAGGGCCGATTATCAGTGCAGTGTACATTACTCTCTGTCCAGTGCAGGCCCTGCCGGCGGTGGGAGAGTGCTGGCACAGTGGCAGACGCAGAAAAAGGCCGCCATTCTGTCCAAATGGGAGACACTGGTCCTCAATGAGGAATAGCGACATGCGGTTATGGCGTCACCCGTGTTGATACGAGAGAATATTAGCGGCGCCAACTGGAGCTCGGTCATTCCGTTTCCCACAGTAGCGGCCGCTAAGGTAGACTCCGTGGTGTGGAAAGACGTGGCTGTGACTTTGCGGTTTTTCTGGGGGAATTGCTGCAGAGAGTTAGAGACAATCAGTAATACTGGTGCTGCTGCTGGCAGAAAAATTTTTGTCAGACGAAGTGAGGCGCAGTCGTCAACCGTAAAGCAGACCGTTGTCATTGCTGTGCATGCATGAGTCGACGTCCCTGTCAGGCCCCCCTTGTTGACTGGCTTTCCCTTTTGGGATTTTGACTTTGCAGGGCAGCAGGTTGATAATATCTTTATGGATTCGACTTTGAGCGAGCTCCATGTGAGGTTGGGTAATTACCTGAACGGAAGACCGGAGGGCAGGCAGCGATTACTGACGTGATCGTCTAGCAGCCAGCGTTGCATTTTCCGTTCTGAGTGATGGCCGCCTGGCATGTCGAGTGCACTGTGCTTTACACCCGTACCCGTGGTGGAGAAGACGGCTGACTGCGTGATGCGGTCGCCTTTGCTCACCGCGATGCTGCGGCACATATGTCTTGTGTGACGCTCGGGTCGTCCATAATAAGCAACACCAGCTTCTGCCACCTGCGACCGGTGACGGTGAATGTTGCTTTCTCGATATAATTCTGATCCACATTTCTTCCGTCTTCCGGGCGGAGGGACACAATTGTCTGGCGTTTGGCGTGTGTGTTCCGTGGACGGCGGTGCAAAGGGAGAAACAAGGATAGACACAATGATGTCAGTTGACCGAGGACCGAGGATCGTGAATCCCGTTGATTGATGGAGTTGGCATACCTGAACAACCCGGTTCAGGGGTTCAGATTTCGGAGGATGATCCCCTGCTCGCCATGTTTTGACGCAGAAACCACAAAACCAGCCATCTTGAAGGGAGGCTGGTTAACGCAAAGCTCAATGACGGCCGCTCGAATCCAGACGTCAGTAAACCGAGCCGGTGGCTGCGGTCATTGCTACTGTAATCAAGACGTGAACACCCAGAAACGCCATGCAGTGTCCGGCCCGCTGATGGACATGGGAAAACACGGCAACGACAGGGATAGCCCCGGATCGGTGGGGGGGACAGCAGGGGCTTAGACGCAGCCCAAAGCCCCATTGGTGTGAAGGTCACGAACCACTCGTGGGTTTTGCACACTATTTCTGTGAGTGTTACCAACCCTGGCGATGCTCGATATATTCTCAGCCCAATCTGTTCGAAACGGTCGCGACGAGTATACACCCGTTAATGATGCCAATGGTGTGGCCGATACGCATGTATGTCGCGTGTGTGAGTGAAACCGTCAAAGGGAGATGAACACGTCGGTCTCGGAACACGCTAGAGTCGACATGACATGCCTTAGCCCGAGCATGGGGAGAAAGAGAGCGAGAGAAGAAATAACGCTTTTTTTGGCGAGAGTCGGTGGAGCTTCCAAATGGGGCACACCGACGGTTTGGACCGAGTGCAGGGACGTGGGTCGCATCTCAGTCAAGGGAGAGACGGGGACGGACAGAGCGAAATGCGACCTCGGGGAAGAATTTCTTCAGTGTTTCAGTTTCTGTCGGTGACTCGGTGTCGATGGCTAATGAAGCCGTTACAACTTGGGGTCCGATCCGGCTGCATGGAATGTGGCGGCCGGGGCATCTCGGCTCACGACGGAGACGGCGACGGCCCTTGTTGCGACCCAGAGGCACTCGAGCAGATCATCCTCCGGGAGGCAGCGATTGTCAAGGGGTGGCGGACCGTTGAGACCTGAATCGGGTCTTGAGGTTGAATTGGGTTTGGGGGCCGGACCGGCCGAGACTGCGGCATGCGAGATCTTGTTTGAAACGCTATGCTGGGTGATTGCCGGACGAAAGGAAAGGCGACTTGCATCGATGGGGGTCGTTTCAAGTTTCGGGGCCTACAGGGCACAAGAAAACAGCGAATGCAGTTGGTTCTGTTTGTGGACAAAGTGGTGATGGGACACCTCGAGATACCCAAAGAAGGTCGCGCAGGAAATTGTCTTCTCGGGGCTGAGTAGCGGGATCTTTCGTCCAAGACGGTACGTGATGGGCGGGGACGCAGCGGGACGGGGAAGAAGACTTCGTACTGATGATCTAGGCTTGCAGTAATGAAAAGGAACTGTTCCTGCCGGAGGGATGTCGTTCCGATCCTTTCCTTCCGCTGAGGTAAAAGCGTGAAATATGCCAATCTGGAATTCATTGAGCGAGCGGAAGGAACAAATCCCTGGGCCACTGAGGTATTCTCATCAGCTCCTTCCGAGTCCCAACACCAATCCTGTTGGTGCGTCACCGTCGATATCGATAGCACACGAACGGGAAGGATCACCCGAGCCGCTGCTTCTCTACCAGGTCCTAGGTAGATAGCTTATCCCTTGGCTTCAGCTCCTTGAAGAATGATGCAAACAAAAACCTCAGCCTTCCTATGTACCTTCCCTAAGTTACCTTACCTACCTACCTACCTTACCTCAAGATAATTACGTGCCTCAGTCTGGACAAAACCGAGGTGCCTTACCGCAACTTCCTTCGATGGTACCTTGCAGAGGCAGTTGCACCCCATCACGATATCGCAATCCAATGGAATCAAGGCACTGCAACAAATGCCACTGCCACGACTTCGACGCCATCTGTGCCGCACTAAAGCTGGGTTTCCGTCGCAACGTCCCGTTGTCCTTGTGATTCGACGGTCATGAGAGCTGCTTCAGCTGTTGGCACTCCATGATCGTCGCAGTGGGAAGAGTCCCAGCAATGACCGATTTGGATAATGCACATCGCATCGTACTGAACCAACAAGGCTTTTCCAACGGCGGGCGGTTAACCTTCGACGGGCGCACCCAACGGCCGTCCCTTGGCCAAGACCGGTACCCAAGATGAATTGTGCGATTGCATTTTTCAACAAAGCGCTCCATCCGCATCTCGAAAGCCGCCAACTCAGGAAAGCCGTGGAAAAAAGCATCCACGGAGTCCGACCGCTGCGTGATCTGACTGGCTCCCGTCCGTCGTTGGTGCCTCGCCGCCTCGCCGCCTCGCCGACAGAGGAAGTTGCTCAGGGCCCCACCTGCCTGTCCGAAGAAGGCTGTCGCTCTCTCTGCGCCCCGGTTTTTGCAGTGGCAGGGGCCGACTAACCTTCAACGGAAGGACCAGGGTCGGCGCTTAACCCTAAGGTATTTTTAGTACCATCCGATCCCCGGCTGCCTGACCCCCCGGCCCTCAATGCCACATCGATGACCGGGGCCACACCACACCAAAGTTCCCCCTTCTCCGAAGAACAGCTGTAAACTGTGCGGCGACCCCATTGGTGTAAGGCCCATTTGAACTGAACGTCCGGCATCATGGATGAAAATCGAAACGAACGCCCCGACCCATGCCCATCAGCCCTAGCGTTATCAAGACCGTCGACCACCTCCGATCGCAAACCGGATTCCCCATCATCGACGACGAAAATTTTCGCGTCCTAATCCTCGTCGCTCAGCGAACGTTGAGGAGCTCCAGTAGTCTATGGATACCCCCTGCTCGTCTCGCTAAAATAAGGAAAAAGGGGGAAAATCCGACTAACCCGCTTCACCTCACCAGATCAGATCGTCATTTCGTGGTACGAATATCCCTCGAGTACGTACGGATATACCAAACCAGCTGGCAACTGGCCAGCCACACTGTACGACTGCACTACGCTGCACTACGCTGCACTTCGCTGCACTGCGACCACGACCACCTCATGCCATGTGTAATGCGACTCACGCCCAGCGTAACCAAGGACGAAGCATCGGATCGAACTTGGCACCTTGGGACGTCCGTGGCAGTCTACCTTATGTAGTAGTAGGTACACATCTGCAGCCCAATCCAAACTGTTGGTCCTCCTGCCAGTGTCATCTGAACTCTGGCCGTCCCTCCCGAGAGCGAAGCATGCGGAGAACCTTCTCCTCAGCCAGTCTTAGCCCCCGATTCCGTCGGACGACGTCGCTGCTGAGCAGGAAACACCCATGTCACCAACCGAACCCGCGGACATAGCCCGATTCACGGTGCATTGCATCTTCCCTTTCCACCCTATTGCGACCGCTATCGCACGTCCATAAGGCAGCAGCCTATCGCGATCAACCACTGCAGACGCCTGTGCCGTCGCCTAAGCTATTCAACCCAGGACTCTTCTAACGGTCGGGGCTACGGCCGGAGAGCAATGTGGGATGCAACGGCTCTTTTCTCGGTTCATTGTCAGCAGCCAAGCTCCACACACTGACAAATCACACAGCACTGGTCAAGGCTGAGGCTGTCGCACTTCGAATGCCTCTCTCACGTCCAGCGCCTTGCTGCAAGCTGTCAGACGCGTCACGTAATCAACAAAAAACTCGTCAGCCCTTGATTTTGAGGATTTTCTGCCAGAAACGCCTGCATCTCTCACAGAGTCCGGGGTTGTTCCTATGCTCTCAACGTCCAAGACATCACTCAGCCGCGTCGTAGGTCAAGACAGCTGCCTAATCGAAGCTCTTGGCGAATGCGATCATTTATGCGTCCTTTGCGCCGCACAGCGACATCGCACATCGCACGTCGCTCTTCACATCGCATATCTTCGGCACCAATGAGGGACAAATGTCCTGTCGCGGCATTACGTTTCGGGGCCAAAACAAGTCACTTGCAGCTCGAGGTCGTATCATTTCAGATATCTGTTGGATCCAGCAAAGCGGGCGGGACGGTCATTCCCTCGCGTTCCTGCTTCAAACTAAGGCAAGTTGAGCATGTTCGGCACATGGCCGGGAACCAATCCCATCCAGTGTCGACATCACTCCACCAATGACGGTCGATGCTGGGACCAGTGCCCTGTTCAGCCCGGCTACCATTGCTTTACGTCGACTCCCAAAGCGCATCCTCATTGTCGATTGCAGACGCTTTGCGAGATGCACTCCACTTGAATCTTGGGGGCACTGCCTCAGTCGACAGTTTACAGTCAAGCCAAGCCGCTTCTCTTGCGTGGGGTAACACGCGATGCGGCTTGCAGCTTGCGGGTCGCGGCTCTGGATATTCGCACTCCCGTCCTAGCCAAAGGATCAAAACTCAGCCTTCCCGTCACGCACATTGCATCACAACCGCATACTCCGCCCCTCGTGCCCACCATAAGCGGCTAATTCGCAAGACTTGACAACTCCTCCCATTCGGTGGAAGACTGGTTCGATGGTTCTAAGCTTCCTCGATAGCAAGCGGCGCGTAGCGCCAAATTTAGCGCGTCTAACATTGATCATGAACCAGCACTGCGCATCTTCTATGGCAGTACCGTGTCCGTCCAGGGCGATTCTTCTCACAAGCGACGAAATCTCAATGCGCCATGCCTCGTGTTTATCTCGGCTGAAAGCGCGCATGCAGACCCCATGAGCCATTGCGGTTACGGTTATTCACACTGTATAAGCCAGAGCAGTCTTGCCGAAGGCTGTCGATCTCAGCTTTCATCCCGGCGGCTAAAAGATCGGCCCAGAAGCCGCAGAACAATTGCCTAATGGCGGCAATGCGCGATGTACGTGATGGAAGCAGGACGGCGTACCTGACATGAGGGGCCGCAAAACTTAAACGGACCCCAAAGAAAGCTGAAAAGAGGCAGCAACGTTCAAAGCTCGTGTACGAAAATAACGGACACTCAAGATAATGGATCCACACGTAGCATGCGCACGAGAAAGAAGGTCTCTTTTCCTCGTTCGCGGCTGGTGTCGATAGCTCCGCCGTTCAAAGCAAGCGAAGAGTCCAGACCCTTAGATGAAGAGGGGTAATGACAGCATAATGATTCAATCAATCAAACATCGTGAGATGGCGGCAGACCTTGATGATTCGTTCTGAAGCTGGGCGGCGGCGTATCACTTCGGTTCCCGGAACAGCCAGCCACTGTCGTTCGTCACGCCCGTCGATAATGTCACCAGATTCAAGGCACAGCAGCGGTCTGAGCTGCAGCGCCAAGTTGCTTCAGACAGGGCCTTCGCCGATGAGGGTTAAGGCCTGGTCGAGGGGGCTTGATGACCGAACCATCGACAAATCAACGGGAATGGTTTTTTTTTCCCCTCTCCCAGGCACCAACATGAGATGAACCCCGGCCACCCGGCGCCGCGCCACAATCCGGGCCCGGCTACTGCACCGAGTGATCGAGGAAAAAAACCCCAGTCTATGACCGTGCCGTGCATCTCGACAGGCGAACCGGTATGCCTCGCCTTGGACATCATGCTCCCAGCCCGAGTGGCTCGGGCTTCAGGCCGTGGCACGCGGGGGGGAGGGGGGAAGGGCCATGTCGAACGGAGCAAGCCCCGGGCGCTGGCATCCCGTCCTGGTCCGTGTCGATATGACCGCGATCTGCCAGACTAATCTGACGTGCCAGGGACGCAAGCCACAGAAGATGCCTCGCTTCGAGGTGTACAGGCTCACCCTTCATTTCTTCAGGCGTAGTGGCATAGCCCGGGGAGAGATCACTATCGTTCACCATTCAGGGAAAGGGGACTTGAGGCATGGGTTCTTGCCATGGGCTTGGACGCCGGTGACAAGCCGACCAAGAATTCGTGGGGGTGACTTTTGATGAGGAAGTTGAAGGCCCCCTCCGGGGTCGTGAACCAACAAGACAACATACCATTCATAGCACCCTGTCCATCACCCACCCACCACACGCCTCTCATACACATTCCCGCCAAATGGATCGACCCATCGAAAATCTCAACCAGACCACGGAGGCAATGGACTGTTGATCGCACGCAATGACGCTGGCGTCCAGGCCCTTGTGCGAGGTGAAGTCCGGTATGTTTGGGGGCCGCGCAGACCAGACCTATTCCAACCAGCCACGCACGGAGCCGAAGGCGGCTATCGCTGAAACCAACAAGCTGCGCTACTATCCGTACACAGTTATGACTCGGCTTCGTCTGCGGGCGCACCGCGGGCGGGAGAGGGAGGGAGGAGGGTGTGTGAGAGCGGGAAGCAACAGCTCCGACGGTCGTGGCAAGCCGGGTCCATCCCAGAGAGATGAGAGAGAGCGGAGCTTTCGCCAGAACTTGAGACGAGAGGATCTGGGCCCTTGATTTCCGCCCTTCTTACTCGTCTCCTCGTCCTATCACGCGTTGCGAGTACGATCTCCCCCCTTGGGCGAGACACGAGTCCGTTGGGGTGGGGAGGTCGGAAGCAACTTCATTCTTCAACTACCACCCACCCATCCCGGCTTTAACGGCATCCGGCCAACGATGCGGACCGGGTCATTCTGATGTTTGATGTTCCGACCCGACGGGATAAACTCGGCAAGTCGAGATAATCCGTTGTCCTTTCGCCCGTAGGCGGCGTGTGTAGCTTTGCTTCTTTGACAATTTGATGTACTTTGTGTGGGGATAGATACCTATGTAATAAGCGGATCTGTCTATCCAGGACCGAAAACACGGGGAAAAGGTTCCGGGGGAACAACACGTACACACACGAAACGCCTTCATGGACCCCCCCCAAAAAAAAACCAAGAACGACACGAAGAAGACCCAACAGTAATAGATACATTTTGCGATACCGGACATCACTTCGTCTCTCCTTTTGGTAAGCCGGCCCACGAAACCCCGTGATCTTGCATCTTCTCTCCCTTGTATCCTTCTTTTTCCCCCAGGACAAGGTTAGGTAGAAGATTAAGGAAATAGCCCCGTGTCATTTCGTGACATAATTAGTATTGGAGAAGGGAGACAGGCACGTCGTTAGCTGATGGGTTCTGGGAGTTATTATGAGGCGCTCGCGGTAGCTGCGGCATGCTGCTGGGGAACGACGCGGCCGCGGGGGCTCTTGCCATCGGATTCGGACTCGTCGTCGGAATTGCGGCGGTAAGGGCTGTCCTGCTCTCTCCTGGACTTGGTCATCTGCGAGCGCCGTTAGAGTGAATATCTTCTTCTCTAGGGGCAACAGGCAGCTGCTGTTTAAACTTACCCATGAACGAACACCGCCAACGAGACCCAAAGCGTAACCCGTGATAAAGTCGTTTGAGGTCGGGGCCTGGGTGCCGCTGGGGGTGGTGGGCGGGATCTCAACGCTGAGCTTGGAGCGGCTGGCGGCGGCGGCGGCGAGCTCGCCGTTCTGGCTGTACGAGGTGCGGGCGGCCGGGGCGGGGGACTGGGGCCGGGACGCGGGCCAGAACTGACGCAGCTCGCGAGAGAGCTCCTGGCCGGTGGTGGACCAGTTGGTGCGGATGTTATCGCGCAGCTCCTGGACGTGACGCTTGAGGTCGAGCTCGTTCTTCTTGAGCCAGCTGACGTTGAGTTCCTGGCGGGGCGTGCCGCGCTTGAATTGACGCGCAATGTACTTTTCGTAGTCGCGGACGATCCTATTGGCATCCTGGTTAGCGATCTTTGTTCGTGACCTTAATTTGATGTTTCCCCCGAAAGCTTCCCAACAGCTTTCTCTTGCAAAGAGGAGAGAAACGTACTTTGTGATGATGCCAGTCGTGCTGACACCCTCGGTTCTCTGCGTCACCAAGAACTTGCCGGCCTCCTTGATGGGCTTGTAGATGTCG
The DNA here is from genome assembly GCA_037178605.1 of Colletotrichum euphorbiae. Lineage (NCBI taxonomy): Eukaryota > Fungi > Ascomycota > Sordariomycetes > Glomerellales > Glomerellaceae > Colletotrichum > Colletotrichum euphorbiae. Next base: position 54,600 of record JAXCEF010000091.1, read on the forward strand.
TCACCCTCGTCGGCGCCGTAGGGGATGTCGTCGTGGGCGACGTAGTCGATCTTGTGCAGCTCGAGGAAATCCGGGGTGACAATCCAGGGGCAGTCCTCGATGACCTCGTCAACCCATTTGCAATGACGGACGGTCTCGGCGCGCTCGCGGCCGGAGAGTACGGTAAGACCTTTGCGCTTATGGGTGTCGACGTCGCCGGCTACGCCGACGATGAGATAGACGTCGGGGAAGGCTTTCTTCGCCTGTTCGAGCTGGCGCATGTGACTGTCGAGGTGTAATCATTAGCTTCGCGGTTTTCCTTGGAAGCCGAAGAGGGCTGCTTGTTCCAAATTTTTTGCTGCTGCGGCACGCGAGCTGGCTACAGCTGGGGAGCAGACGTGGCACGTACCCGAGATGGAAGAGATCAAAGACACCGTCGGCATATACCCTCACGGGCCTTCCAGCAGGGGGGTCGTTTGTCCTGTAGCCCACAGGGTGGGTGAGCTTGCCAATGGGCGGGGGCGGCATGGAATCCTCGCTGGCGGCGGAGGCCGAGGTGCCCTCCTTGATGGAGACCTGCTTGCGGTTGTTCTTACGGCCGACGCGCTCGGCAATGTCGACGCTCGCTTCAGTGGTGTCGCTGGGCTCGCCGGGGTCGAGAGAGTGGTCTTGCGCCGCGGTATTGGTGGTAGCCGTGACCGTGGAGTTGTTCTCGTGGGAGGAGCGCTCCGAGTTGGCGCGTTGGCGCTTAGACGGGTGGCCGGCGGCGGAGGCGGAAGCGGTGGAGTCGGTTTTGCGGTGGATGCGGCCGGATTCCGGAGCAGTGCTGTCGCCCTCCTCGCCAGAGGCATCGCGGGACGAGGCCTGGAGGGAGGCGTCGAGGTCGGGTTGGGGCATCGTGATGGAGGGACGTTTGCGTTTGCCTGCTGCTGAGGAACTTGATGGGGAAGACATATTGGTGAGCAGAGGGGGGTCTCGGAAGAGAAATGGGGGTATTGGTTTTGAGGGGGTTTGATGGCGGATTGAGGTGTTGTGGCAAATTGGAAGCGGTCTGCTGCGTGATGTATGTGTGTGGTTGTGTGGTTGTGGCAGTTTGTCGTGGAGTGGTGGGTTTAGGTAAGGTAGGGGCGGTATGGAGTCAAGGAGGCGTTTGCTCAAGGATCGACGGAGGGTATGGCGTATGTAGGGAAAGGGTCCTCTATGGCTGTCGAGTTGGAATTCTAATTTGGGCGATGCGTGGATGTGTGCAGTCCTGTTCTGTGCCTTGGTTTTAGTGAGGAGGGGTGTTGATGACGATGTATGTCGTGGGCGTATTGGGCCGAGGACACAATTGGCAGAGGCAGAGAGGACAGAGATTGATAGGTACCAAGGGGAAGGGGAAAAAAGAGTTGAGCTTGGGGGATTTGATTAGGTAGGTTGAAATGAGACGGAATAGAATGGAAACCTACCTGCCACGGGGCTCTTAGAGGTTCACGGGTTTACCTTTTGCGCGCGCACGAGATTGGTCCAGTAGCAGCAAGTGCTCGGGTGATTGCTCAAGTTGCCGTACGGGCCGGATGGGTACGGGGACGGAGAGTACAGTACGCGTAGAGCCCAGAGGTTCGAGGCAAGGTCCAGGTCACCAGCGCAATGCGGTTTGGAGTATGGACAGCAAGAGCAAGATTGCAGCTGCAGCATACCTACCTAAGGTACTGCGTAGTATGATACGTATGATACTGATTAGACCTGCAGCTAGTGGGGTGGGAGCGTCCTCTCCGGTCGGGGCGGCGGGACGCGGGCCACTCTGGCTGGGGGAAGCGGCTTCAGTGGTAAGCAAAGCAGCTTAAAGTTGGAGCTTGAACGAGCCCAAAAGGCGAGACGAGGGTGACAGATTGCTAGGAGCTCGTCAATCGCGGTTATTGGAAGTCGCAATGATGAGAGACGAGGGGTTTGATGATGTCTTTTGGATGTTGGCTGGAAGCTTTACAGCAAGCCAAATTTTTGGCTGGTGAAAGTCGCTAGTCGCGTGTCACGAGTGGGAAAATGCCACGACGGCCATCAAGAATTTTGTCCCATCCACGGTCACACAATGCATTGCGCGCCAAGGGAGCAACATGCCTGTCACCTCGTCTCCGTCTCCGTCTCCGTCTTCTTCCTCTCACCAAGGACACAGAAAACAAGAGATTGGGCGTTCCTCCTCCTCCTTTCTTGCACATGCGTAAGGTAATTGCCCAGCATTGCCCTGTGCAAGGCAGTGGCGTCATCTCGATGTGGCTTGAGCCCGTCAAGTGCACGAACAATTACGTCGGAGGTGCGTGGCTTGTTTAGCCCGGCCAGTAGCGTGTTTGTGGTTAAGAGATACTGTATACATGAGCGATTTAAATAAAGCTAAAATAAAAATAAAGAGAGATATGCCGTCTCGTCACTCTCATGCCGCGTGCAGGTCATTTCTGCCCGACAGGGATGACTCGAGATTACACAGTTCTGTTGGGAGGAAGTGGATTCGCTTCTCCTTCTCTTCTCCAAAGGGTACGTACCGGATCCCAAAGCTGAAGCACCTTTTGGTCTCCCTCTCTCCAACTGGGCAGCACCAAGAAAAAAATGGAAAAGAAGATTAAACAATGAATCGAGGAAAATGACACGTGGGTTCGGCTTCGCGGTTGAACTCCGGTTCGATCCAAGCTCTGCTCGAAAGACTGCGGTGTGTCTTGTCAGGTGACGTTGATCGGATTTCTTGAGAGTCGGCGTCGCGCTGTCGTTGAACACCGGGCGCGGTCTTCGCATCGAAATTCATCGAAGCTGCGGCCTCTTTTTTGGGGGGGTTTTTTTTTCCTCCGAACTGGACAGAAAACAATAGAAGCCGCATCAAATCAAATGTTGGTCGATTAATGCGACCGACCCACTGCTATCCGTACTCTAGTATGCCTCCGCTTGATGTGACGCCATGCGAGTCGACTGCCTTTTTCGCCGACCGAGGGAATTCCAGGTTGCGATACTGGCACGGAGAATTGACTTCCCGGTCGGGGCGTGAAGAGATGGCACGAAAGCGGGGGACGGAGGTTTCTCTCGGCCGATAGTGGGTCCCGAACCATCGCCGATGAGTGCCGGTGCGCCGGTGCAACGCCGGACCGGGCAAGCAAAGTGGCATACTCTAGTGACTGCCGCTGCCATATAGTGAGAAACGGAACTGAATCTTTGGGTAACCTCGTTTCGTCCTTTGTTGTTCAGAACTTTGCTGAATATTTTGCTGAGTCGAATATTGAGTATAGATGCTGTAGAAGCTCCAAGCCATGATGAGACCACTCCAGCAGAAGTTTTCAACCGCCACGGGCTTTTCTAATGGCTGATCGCCCTGGTTTCTGAGAAGGAGAGCCATGTTTCTTATCGTAGCTGCTGTGCCTGACCGATCCAAGTCCACTGCCATTGCTCGATCTGCTCCATGTAGACCCTACCCATCAAGGTCCCCAATTCCGACGGAGCTGCAGGAAACACCAAGACAGGGATCACCAATATCTACATTGTTTTTCATTGGCCTATTAAGCAATGCTCGGCTGGCCATCAAGGTAGATTCCGGCTGATGACATGCTACCCGGGACTGCTTTGCTAAGGCTTTCCTGAGTCGAGCGTGCCACAATGGCCGCATCAAAACCCATCTTGCCCCCGGAAGTGCCCATCTGCTCTACTTCGTGCCTTTTCTTTCTCCGCGGCCATACACGTATCAAAAGCTCCCAGATCCCAAAACACGTGCCTTTTCTTTCTCCGCGGCCATACACTTATCAAAAGCTCCCAGATCCCAAAACACCATGGCGGAACCTTTCGTACACGACGTGATCATTATCGGCGCTGGCCCCTGTGGCCTGGCCGTAGCCTCCCGTCTTTGCGAGCACTCTCCCTCCGCGCTGTTCACGGACGAGGAACACCAACGTTACCACTGGATCAAAAAGTATGGCCGCCGCATGCCGCTCAAGAGCAGGCGGGACGGCAACATTATTGAGAAAAGAACACCGGATCAAGGACAGAGATACTCGACTCTCGTTTTGGACGCAACAGGAGACGAATGGTTGAACAAATGGAACCGTCTCTTCATAACCTTTGACATCACACACCTCCGCAGTCCCATGTTCTTCCACGTTGATCCGATGGATCGCGATGCCTTGCTGGCCCGGGCTCATGAGCGGAACCAGGAGAATGAGCTCCTTGAGCTTCGGGCCTGTGTTGGAAAGGAGATCAGCAAGCACCTGCGCAAGGCAAGAGTGAAGTCACGTAACCCCAAGTAAGTTATCCATCGCGGTTCAGGACGTCGTCCGAGACTGACGTCCAGAAGGCAGCACGCCGTCGTGGAAGTCGATGAGCGTGACAGGAAAGACTACTTCACACCACCGTCCAACCTCTTCGCGAACCACTGCGAATGCATCGTCGACCGCTACGGTCTCCGCGAGGGACTTATCCAGAACAAGGAAGTGAGCAGGATATAGAGTACAAAGTCATCAAGCACGTCTCACCCGACACAAAGTTTTCCGCCGTACACACCGATAAGACGATTCATTACGCAAAAGCAGTCGTTCTCGCCGTCGGACCCGGCAACGCTCCCACAATCCCTCCCGTCCTCGGCCTCAAAAGCGAGCCGGGCTCAGCGGCCGCCCTCCATCTCTGCCACAGCATGCAGATCCAGAAATTCCCGGACCCCGTCGTCCAAGCCAAGATCTTGGCGCGGAGGACCACGAACGTGCTGGTCATCGTGGGCGGCTTGACGTCCGCGCAGCTGGATCTCGCGATTCGACGGGGCGTGACAAGGGTGTGGCATCTGATGAGGGGGCCGATGAGGGTGAAGCCCTTCGACGTGGACTTCGCGACCGGGGTGCAGACGGATTATTCAAGCCTGCCGTACTTGCAGACCATGCTGCAGGACTATCTCATCCATGGACACGGTGGAATGCCGTGTATCAGTGAAGATCTGATGTGGAAAGACGGGGTGCCGCTTTTCGTGACGGGCCGGCTTGCGGCACTTAGGTTGGGTCCCGGGGCCGGTAATCTCGATGGCGCAAGGGCTGGCGCCGAGAGGGTTGCGTGGGCAATCGAGGATTTGATACCGAACAAAACGGGTGATTTACTTTGATGAGATTGACGGCATGACCGAGAAGATGAAATTCGTTACGGGAAGGGGGAACAGGTTTGACGGTCTGGTCTCAGCTGGGGAGGAATGGTGAACTGGCTAGGACACATTGCATGCCGTTAGTACACGAAATTCCGTATGAAAGACTTGGTATTAAAGTCATGAAGCAATGAAAGATAACATGATAAGACAGCCTTCATTGCAGCCATTTGTGCATTTTCGGGCTCATTGCCCTGATGATACGGGGACTGGGGCTTCCTGCGCTTATTCCAACATTGTCAGGGGAGAATAATGTCTCTCCATTTATTGTCTAGCCAGGGTTTCTTGGTCCAAGGAAATGTACGCGAAAGAAGAGAGACCGAAGTTCGAACCATTCTCTTCCCCGCATGGGCCAAAGTGGGCTGCCCGGCCGCGAGCGAAATGAAGGACGGAGACATGCGCCGAGTTGGATCAAACCCCCGGACCGGGATGACGCTCCACCTCACCGCCGATTCGTCGGGTTTCGAGCCAAGTCGCTCGCAGTGTCTCTCATCTCTACGACTGAAACAAGACTTTCCGAACCTCTCAGCCTGTCCGGCAGACAAAAAGGAAAAGTGTGATCATGCACTAGGTACGTTCGTTGGCTTGACTGCAATACGCGCGTGTCCATGCAACGCGCCGTCCCTTTTCATCTCTCCTGACCAACGCCACCTTGGCGCATGCTATGAAACGGTGCGCTTTACCCGTTCCTGGATTGAGCCAGCACTGGTGGGAAGTTTGTGCCTTCCCGCAATGCCTCTGCGTTGTTTTCATGTCATATATTGGGCGATGTTCATATATTGGGCGATGTGGTTCTCCCCGGGTGTGCTTTTCATGGTCTTGGCGAGGGCGAGGCGCCCAGCAGCAATGCTGGATCGACCCACGTCTTCGTGGCAACTAAGGAAGCGATGCCATCTAACTGGCCCCTCCAGATTCTGTTTCTTGTGTGATTTCGTGCTGTCTCCCGTTTGTCGACAACAAATTACAGCCTACATCGGGAGAGCATGCAGGCAATCTTGGCCTCGACTTTAGTTGGTGCGGTCTGAATCCTGATGCAGGTACCCTCAGGTCATCACAATCGAGTGGCAACCGGCCGAGTGAGACCCAAGGGATAGGATGTTTGGTCCATCGCAGATGAGGTTCAAATTAACGGCTTGGCATATCACAATCCTTCATGTCCAGCTTTTCGTGAGGCCTCTCAGGTCCAACAGCTGAGTTAGAAAAGGACGGTCCATCCCTCCAAGTGTAGGTCAGAATGCCCTTCGTTATCCATTGTCATTCATTTACCTGTCATTCATTCTTCAGACGTGCCCAGCCTTTTCCCCAAGAACTATGAAGACTTCAACTCTCCTCTCCATCTCTGCGCTGAGCGCCGTTGCGGTCTCCCAGGCCAGCATCTACGGACAATGCGGCGGGTATGTTCTGTTCCTCGTCCGATCCCCCGGAAATACCGTACAAAATACTCGGGGCTACTTAGTATCGATCGAGACTAACTTAACTTGCTGAAAGACAAGGCTGGACCGGTCCGACAACATGCGTTTCGGGCGCTACATGCGTCTCTTACAATGAGTGGTACAGTCAGTGTGTCGCCGGAGGTGACTCCGACTCGAGCGAACCTTCCCCGGAACCCACTGCTCCCGAAGCTTCTCCCGCCGAGCCAACGGCAGCCCCATCCACCGCCGATGAGGCACCCGTCTGCTCCGTCACCGAGGCAGTCTCTACCTCCGAAGCTGCCGCCGTTACGACCACGGCTTCAGACGAGGAGGCAGCCACTACCGAGGCTTCAGCTCCCGCACCGGAGACGACTCTCGCAACCGCTACGAGGGAAACCATCGCGGTCCCTTCAGGCGTGACCAAGACCCTGCCGCAGTCGTCGGGTACCGTTGAGACGGACGCTGCGATCCCTGTGTCGGGAGAGTTTGACGGAGGAATGAAGCTGTACGACCGTAACCGTGAGTATTCCTGGAAAAAAAGAAAGGCCCGACGGGAGGATGGTGCTGATCCTGTTGAAAAGCGGCGGTCTGCAAGGATCAGTCCGAGACGGGCGAGGACGATGCCATGTTCGTCCTCGAAGACGGCGCGACGCTGTCGAACGTCATCCTCGGCCCCGGCCAGGCCGAGGGCGTCCACTGCAAGGGAACCTGCACCCTGATCAACGTCTGGCACAGCGGCGTCTGCGAAGACGCCATCACCCTCAAGCAGACCTCGGGAACCTCCAACATCATCGGCGGCGGGGCTTTCAAGGCGTCGGACAAGGTCGTCCAGTTCAACGGTCGCGGGACCGTCTCCATCAAGGACTTCTACGTGGAGGACTTTGGAAAGCTGGTGAGGAACTGCGGCAACTGCAAGGAGAACGGCGGGCCGCGCAACGTCGTGATTGAGAACCTCGTGGCTGTCGACGGAGGGGTCCTGTGTGGCATCAACACCAACTACGAGGATACCTGCACGATCGCCAACTCGTGCCACCGTGACGGCAAGAGCTGTGATCGTTACGAGGGCAACGATACGGGCGCGGAGCCGAAAAAGATTGGAAGCGGGCCGGACGGGGAATTCTGCACCGTGACGGGTTTGACTGAGACATGCTGAGTTGGCTGCTGTGTTGGTGTGTAGATCTCAGCCTGTGCGGTTCGAAAGATGAGCATCTCTCTTTCCGAGAAGGCTCTTGGAAAGCGTCTTCTCGCCCTGCGTACTCCGGGGACTACTTACCAAAAATCATGAATTCCATACATGATTGAAGATTTAGTACTGTTCGGTTCAAGAACGCGGCACGTCATCCCGCTGCAGTGCCTTTTTGGCCTTACTTCATTTAAAGCCTTTGTAGGATATGTTCTACCCTTTGTTGCAATGGTGAAGTATATCATCACCATGAGAACCGTCCCTTTTGAGTTGGGGAGTGCGATTGTTCCTGGAGTCATGGATTTTAGAGTTGAGCGGACCGGCAACCTACCCAGCGTCGCGTAGTCCCAGATATTGGGGCCGATTGGGCCCCACCTCCATCCGGCACCGATGGATCCACCGAGTCCGCTTCTGGGGCCCACTTCTGGTCCCGTCCCTGATCGGACAGTTATTTCCCGGCCGTTCCGCTTACCGGCCTGATGAACCTTTTCCCCAGCGTCCTGGTCCACATCAAGATAACCTACCATCGAAACTACCATCTCATCGGCACCGGCCTCGTTCCTGACCGGCTCGCGTGAGCCAGTTTCGCTGAATCATCCTTCGTCAAACCCTTCCCGTGTTATGCTTGGCGACGCAATCTCACCACTCAAACTTTTGAGTTCCAGATCTCGCCAAGGCATTGTGCTATCTACTCTACCCAAACTCTATCAATCCTCTCCCTGACTTGGCATTAGTCTTCAACTTCAGACAGTGGTGGCGATGCCCTTGTCTCCGCCACGCCAGAGTTCGTCGAGCTTAGCTTGTCCGAGCTTTGGATGAGATAAGAAATCCGGTAAATCTGACCTGCGAACCTCGAAACTTAGCAATATAAGCCTTCAAGTGCCTGAAGCTTGAAATATACAACGCAATGGGGCCTTCCAACTTCGTATTAATGACCGTGCGAAGTATGTTTACCGCATAGCATACCACCCATCTCCATTGCCGTAACACAAGGTCGACGAATCCGCCAAGCGTAACAGGACTCTTATTAATCTCTCTGGCACGAGAGGACGAGAGGGGTTGGTAGGGTTCCATGTGTCAGCCGTCTATGCTGCCACTGACACACAGCCCAAGCTTACCTCAGCCCGAATCCGAAAACACGGGGAAGCCTACCCCTCTCCGTCAAGTTCGTCCGGAGAGACGGTCGGCTGCTGTTTCTCCAAGTCTCATCCATGCCCGCCCCTGTTCTTCTCCTCCCCCCCCCCCCCCCCCAACTTCAGTGAACGCGTGTTAATCTCTTAACGCGTACGTTATAGCATGCAACCCATCGCGACGCGGGCGCAGTAATAGCACAGCATACCCCGGGGCGTCGCGCGGACTTTGTCCGCATGCCATCGAGAGATCTCAGCCAGGGAACATACCCGCTCTTCGCGACGGCCGAGATAAACTACCTGTGGGGGGTTCGTCCCTGTGAATTTCATCTCCCTCTTCCCTTGACACCAAGGGCCACTAAATCGGGAAACAGACGGCGCTGGGTAGGGCGGGGTCTTGCGGTTATACCGCGTGGGCTCAAGGGTCGTTGCCCACTTGTCATGCGAGCGAGAACAACGGGAGGAAGGCCCCGGCGGCTGAGGACAAGTGGAGGTGGAGGTGGAGAGAGGGAGAGAGAGAGAGTTATTTCCATGACTAAACTTGACCTTTCGCCGGTGGGCGGTGATAGTGGACGTAAGGGATGGGGGCGAGAGGCGAAGAATGCCCGAAATCGTCGGGTTTGGTTGCGACGAACGCCTCATTTCGAGCACAAAACCTCGGCAACTTGTTGTGCATTCCGTCCTGTTAGTCATGGTGTTTTGTTCCCCCGGAGAGACCGCAATATCTCGTCGTCTCAGACTCCTCAAAAAATCGTCCTTCATCATTGTCAAACTCGAAATTCTCACCAGAGTCCCAAGTAGAGTGTTTATGCCACTTCCAATGTGTTCTTTGACATTTGGCCGTTCGCTGGTACATGAATAACAATGAGGCTAGAAAACCCAAAATCCGATTTCATCAATCCTGACGCCATCGCAAGAATTTATTTCCCCCCTTCTTTACGAGATTCTCAGAGGAATTATAGATAGAGAGCGAGGATAAGAGGAAATTTTGTGTGATGACGGAACCCGCTCTATGTACAACAGAAAAGAAAAAAAAAAGTCCCGATGGTCCCGGATGTTCCCGCGCGCCCTGCGTGGTGACCTCCTATACCCGCAATAGCTGTTGTCTTTCGATGCCGAATCAAGTAAACGTTATGCTCTGAAGAACCGTGATCCCGGCTGGTATAACCTCCAATCCGTACTGTCGTGTAGATATGTACACTCTAGGGTTGTAAATGCAAGAAGAGAAAACAGAAATTCGGCCCAAAGAAGAAAATAAACAAGCTTTGGAGGGTCAAAAACTTTGATACAAAATCGCTCTGCTAGTTGTGTCTGCTCGTCATCTGTGGCGGAAACTTTCCCCGAAACCCTGTTCTTTCACCCGTGTGCACCAAATATGAGGGAAAAAACGAAAACAAATCGTAGCTAGGCGTACAGCATCGTCTAACCTCTCTCAGTGGGATTCTCCCACTTGATCGGATGCATAAGCATGCTGCGCATGCAAAGACGGCCAGAGCTGTCCTTGTGCGATTCCTCCATCATGCCGCCGCGGAGGGTTCCCTCGTTGGCGCGGCCGCCGTTGATTCCGCGACCGTCCATCTGTGCGTAACCCAGCCACCGTCGCCACAACAGGCCGGCAAACTCGGAGTTGTAGTACCAGCTCGTGCCCTTGTGGTTGTGCTCGTTCTTGAGATCGAAGGGGCTTCCGTGGCCTCCTGTCGTGCCGTCGCGACCGCCGTTAAATGCCTTCTCGATGGTGTTGAAAGGATACCATGCGCGGTCGAGATAGACGGGGTGCGGGGCGTAGGCGGCCTTGAAACCGTGATGCAGAGCCATGGAAGCCGGGAACATCTCGGAGAACATGGAGTGGTGCATCCTCCACGTCTCCTCATGCATGGCGGCCAAGAGTCGGCGGGAGAGACGGGAGGCGGTCACGATTGCGCAGCGGCGCGGGGGCGGGGCGAAAACCATTTCGTAACCGGTGACATCCTTAGCAAAGACCCAGCCTGACTCGTCCGCATCGAAGAGAGGGTTGAGAGTGATGAGGTCGGCCTCCTCGCCGACACCGCACTCTGCGGGGTCTCCTCCGCGAGTGCATGAAGGGGGCATGATGGATTGGCCGGCTTCCTCCGATTTCAGGGCCACACGGCCAGGGAATATTTGAGGTCCGAGAATGGCGCGACGGCCTGATGCATTGAGCTCCCTCTCAACTATGTTGGCAAATTCATCCCAAGAGCCGTGCTCGGCGGGAATGTAATATTTCGAAGAGCGCTCCCATAGAAGTGTGCGGGACTGCTCCTTGGCCCAAGCGCCGAGGCGGTCGAGAAGCTCGTAGTAGGAGCCGATGTAACGCATGTCCATTTCCCAGTTCCAGAAGTGGGAATATTCGGGGTGCTGAAGGGCGAAGACTTGAAGTGGCATCTGGGCGCTGCGGTATACGCCGTGGATGTCGCTGTTGGCCGGGTTCTCGATGGCGTCGGCGAAGTGACCCGGGTAGTAGAGTTTCATCTCTGCCTCAGACCACAGAGTGCAAAGAGAATGGAATTCAGTCGGCACGTTGTCGTCCAAGACCTTCTGCACGACTGAGGGATCGGACCAGATGGGCGCGTCGTGGTCCTTGACGTGCAGAAGGAAGTGCACCGTGTACTCGCCACCGGACTTCAGCGACAGCTCAGAAATCATGGCCCGGAAGTTGACAATCGCGTGCTGAGTCCACTCGAAGCCGGCATAAGTGCGGACAACAACAGCAATGCGATCGATCTTCTTGAGGCCGGTGTCAGCGGAGTCGGGATCGCTGTGGACGGCGTCGTAGGAAGTGCCGACGTCTTTAGTGCTGTTGCGGAAACGGGCGCTGTTGCGCTCTACGCATCGGTCCTGAGCGGAACCCCAGTCGACGCGGCTGTAGTTGATGCGGCCAGTCTTTGACCACACAATCTCAGCGCCGTCCTGTTCGACGTCCATACCTTGCGAAGTGCCTCCCTCGCGGATTTCGTATCCGAGGCCGTAGGGGCCATAGCGGCCGAAGCGATCGAAGCAGATATCGTTGCGCAGGCCGAGGACGGTGTGAGATCCGACGGCTGGGTCCGGTTGCATCTGTGGCACGCCGTCGTAGGCGTAAATGTCAGGAACGGGGATCTTGTCCTCGTCGTCGATGAAGCACTCCTTTACAGACTGGTGCTCCTTCAGGTACTCGCGAGATTCGTAATCTGGGTGAGCAGAGAGATAAGGCGTAGGGGTTGGAGGGGTATCATGGTAAATTGGCACTGTCGTGACGGGCGCAGGGAAAGAGGCGTTCGGGTATTCCGGAGTGTGGTTTACGAAAGGAACGATCGACTTAAGACCGTTGAAATATCCGTTGAGGCTCTTGTGTGTTAGTGAGATTGCACTACCAGGCGCGAAAACCTTTACTTACTGCTTAAACTTGAGCCATGGTGGCATGGAACTGTCAATCTCTGGCATCTCCTCGTCTGGAATTGTGGTTCCCAGCTTGTTCGGCTGCCCGCCCAGCCCGCCTATCCTGTAGTCATCGCCCAGAACCTTGCCATCGCGTGTATATAGCGGAGTGTTGAGGTATGCGAGTCCAAGCAGTAATGAGACGGTGACGGTCCATATCACAACCCTACGGTAGAGGCAGTGCCCCAATATCGCCCGCACCCGGATCTTCGGTTGTTGAATCGTTGTGGATGGTGCAGGGAGAAAGAACTCCCCTTTCTCCTGGCTTGGGGTGTTCAAGTAAAGAGAATTCGAACGAGAAGAGCGAGTACTAGATCGCGTGCTGCTGATGGATCGGGTGGTGCTGGTCAGAAGGGAGTGTGCTCGCTCCATTGTCGTCGGAGAGAGGTAGTTGGGTATCTGGGTATCACGAAAACATCTGTCGATGGGACTTGTTGAATCTAGAAGACCAAAAACAAGAAAAGGTTGGAAGGAGGGGGAATGGGCAAAGGTTAATACTAAAAACGAAAGGAACAGTATACTGCGCAAGTGACGTTTTCCCTTCGACTGTCCAGACGCCGGCTCAGACCTTAGTTTTCAAACAAGCAAGCTCCCAGCACAGAGAGTTGGACGTACTGAAGTAGAGAAGACACAAGCCACATACATATCATGCAACAGAGCGAGCAGATGGGACCGACCAGTCGCCAGCGCAGGGGGGGTTTGGCCGGGCTGATCTGCGGAAGAGAGGTAAAGAGGATGTGCTAGTTGGGATGTCCAGGGTTCGGTGACTGCCTCTTTGCCTCGCTGGCTCTGACTTGACTGTCCACCAACGCCATTCTCTGTCTCAGCTCCCAACGTCGCGGGGAGCGAGCAAGGACGGACGTTGAGGTGCCAAGCCGGGGACAGGGGCCAGTGAGCCTCAAGTTGTTGCGGACGAAGTGATTCTTCCATCCCTTCCCCAGCTACCAAGCCTATCATCGTATCGTTTGGATTGAAGCTACCTTGGCAGGTCCGTATTCAGGAAATGGGCTTAGCTCACGTTCGCCAACCCCCCCTAATCTTTAGGATTGGTAATGACTGAGACGATACGAGGACTGGGTTAGTCTTGGTGGCATTCGCCATGCCGTGCCGTTCCGGGTCCTGAGATTAGTAGCTAATCGATACTCTGGGGATTCACAACTGGGTCTTCGGGACCCCGTGGCCGCCGGACACACCAGCTGGACGGATGGGACGCGCAGCACAGGCAAGCCAGACAGCCTTTCGCGGAGCTGTATCAGAGCGTATGGGATCAGCGGCTCACTAGTAGTGAAAAGAGGAAGAGAGACTCTCGAGATGAGAAGAGGTTGCGCGTCCCCTGTGGGGCGCTGGCTTATGCACACCTGGTAGATCAGGCCTGCCCAGGGAACCGCAGGCACCGTTACCCTCCAACTTCTGCAGCGACAGGGCCGCAAACAGGGGAGGTGGCTGTAGCCGGTTGCTTTCTTTAGCAACTGGGAGGTGAATCGGGCCTGTCGATTAAGGTGTGGACATGCAAGGAACGTGGTTTAAGCGCACGGGAGTTGGTGCATCTGAAACCGTCGACGTTGCGGCGCTGGGCGACGTTTCACGCCAAGCTCAACTCACGCTGCGAGACTGGTGCGATTTGTCAAGGGGAAGACGAAAAGAAAGAGGTTGGCCCTTGACTTTGGGACTTTGGGACTTTGGAGGGGGGAGAACCGGCGCAGGGACGGTCGTGGTTCGTCGCTGCAGCCCTGGTTCATTCCATTCCGTGTATGCTGGACTCATCCTTTGGGAACTCTGCCGCGTACAAACTAAAGCAATATCTTGGACTTCTGGGCCTGTGGAATCTGGAAACTCGCGCTAATCAGTCTGGTACCTGGACTCTGGGACTCAAGACATCCACACTAAGAGTCTAGTGTCCGGACTCCTGGGAATCGAGACTCAAAAGACACTTGCGCTAGAGTCTGGTTCCTGGAATTCTGGGGCGCTGACAAGTCGCACTACCTACTGTAGTAGAGTCTGGGACCTGGATCTTGCTCCTTGCCAGCGCCACGCTTTGTGTATGTGGTATGACTGGAGCGTTTGGAAGACGTTCCTGTTGCGGCTCGGGTTTTGGTGGGTTCGCACGCCGTCGTTCAAAGACGACCAATGGGGAAGCTCATGGTCCGTTTGCGATCAATCTGCGTCTCGTGTTACCCTCTATGCCCGAATCTAATAATCCCATCTTTCGTTTATTTTGGCACGTCGTCGTAATGGCCCGCCACCGGAAGGCCATCTGACGGTGAGCCGAACACGCTCTCACCCTCTGGAATACGTCCCTCCGGCATTTTAGCTTTGGGCTCAAGCAGGACGGGCGTACTTCCAGTCGGGTGTCTGCTTCAATCTGCTTCTTATTTCATCCGGTCCCTTGGGTCTTGGGCGAATTGGCCTCGTGTGCGTGACTTGCTTTGCTGGGCCGCGATTTCAATCTGATCCCGTCGTCTGCACCAAACCTTTCCTTTTCGTTACCCGTCTCTCGTAGAGGTTTCATCCTGTAGACACGCCGACTAGTGTGTGTTGTGTTGGCTTCGGTACACTGGACCCTTCCCGTTCTACGAGCGTATATCGCCGTCTTCGAGGGGCCTCTGCGTGCGCGTTTTCCGCGAAGGAACGGAAGCACTGACGAAAAAATGTCCCTGCTGGCGCTAATAGTCCAGCACCATCCGAGCCACGGTGGAAATTCGCCCCAAGCAATGGCATAACCGACCGTCGCTCATGAGGCCGGCCACGGGTTGGCGGCGACGATTTGGCAATACGCCATGGATTTGACAACAACGCCCCGAGGCCGTCAGGCGCCATCAATTGGCCGTCAACCACGATGGTGGATGTCTTCGGCTTGCTGGCAATAACGGCTAAATGACGGGCCCACGAGCGGGATGTCGGTGAGGCTAGTCGAAACTAAGGCATGCCATGGTCGATGGTTGCCGCAATGGCGTTTAATCAACCGAGCTCCTTTCGAGTGAAGCGTTCGTCGTGAGACAGAAGACCTCATCAACTTACCTTTTCCCATGAGCCAGTGAGCCCACGACGACATCAGCCGTGCAGTCTTGGGTAGTGCACGATGATATTTTCGAACTCTGGGAAGACAATCACTCAACCTGCGTCATGCTAGGCGACGTTTGGCGCCCGCGTGAGCCGATATAAACAGATCGCGTCACCAGTTAAGTGATTAAGTTTTTGCCGACACTGACTTTTTTTGGGCGTCGAATTGAATGGCTTTGCAAGGTCAAAGCTGGGTTAGTAATGGCTGGGCTGGTGTTGACGTCAGTGCCGACACCCGGGTGCAAGTTGACAGCGGGGGTATCGTGCGATGGTATCGCCTGTCAGCTGAAATTAGCGACCAGCCTCGGGCGGGAAGACGAGTTGTACCGGAAGACGCAAGACTTGTTGGAGGTTTGGCTCCTGGGCAGAAAGATGAGAGGGTAAGCTTGTGAGGGTGATGGGCGAGGGCAGAGACACTGACCAGGTGCCGTCCTTGCTCTGCGAGGTCTGTTGTCTGTCCTTCCCCGGCCATGACTCGTCCGAGTCGCAAGGAGAGTTGAGACTTTCCAGACAGGGCGAGAGCGAAACAAGTGATTGCGTGTCTATCGCGGAAACACTTTTCTGACGCGCGACTGTTGCCCAAGATAAACACGCTCGCACTAAATCTGAACGGCTTATGTTTCGGTGTTTAGACGGACGATCCAGATGATGATAGGCGGTCGACCAGGTTGAAAATGCGAGGCGAGGACGAAAGCGACATTGATGTGGAAACCAGCAGGCGCCTTTGACCATCTGACTGCAATGGTGCAGCTGAACGGGCACTGTCTTGCAGCTGACGGCCGGATGGAGGAAATCCGTCGGTGAAAGGCGTCAGTCGAGACGACTCAAGAGGCTGAGGCTCACCGAGGTCAGGAGCCAATCAGCCGGGCCGTTACCTCACATAACCCAAGCAGCCAGGTTGATTCGACCCAGTCACATGACAGAGCCCGAAGTGGCTGGAACGAGGCTGAACTCCGCTTCAGCCACATTTCCCCAAAAGATCCTTAGCGCCTTCCTGCCCTAGCGCGCCCACAACGACATTTGAGCAAAACGACGAATTTCACTTTTCCCCGCCAGCAAATTCATCGTCACGACACTCCGGCAAGCGACATCGACAAACAGCCGCCAAGATGGGTGAGTATTGCCCGGAACCATTTCGTTGTATCAGTGTGATGCAGCAGCCGGATTCGGTTTTGAAAGAGAAGGAATTCGCGACTCCCACGACACCGAGACGCCGCCCGCAACCGCCGATGATGCGCCCTCGACAAAAATTTGGGCACAAGGGGGAATGAGCAAAGATGACCACGCACCAACGTCTCGGCATTCGCGCACCACTGGGGATTTGAGGGGAATCGATCCGGCTGTGACCACGAGAGAACATATGGATGCGAATATTAGTGTTCTCGAAAGGATGGGCTGGCTGACTCGGGAATTCTGCAGTGAACATTCCCAAGACGCGTATGACCTACTGCAAGGGCAAGGAGTGCCGCAAGCACACCCAGCACAAGGTCACCCAGTACAAGGCCGGAAAGGTATGTATTCACGATCGCGCCGACAACGAACTCGAGCGAGCCCTTCCGCGGACCATCGAATCGAAATACTAAATCTCCTCTTCCACAGGCCTCGCTGTTCGCGCAGGGAAAGAGACGTTACGACCGAAAGCAGTCCGGTTACGGTGGTCAGACCAAGCCTGTCTTCCACAAGAAGGCTAAGACCACCAAGAAGGTCGTTCTGCGTCTGGAGTGCGTCAAGTGCAAGACCAAGTTGCAGCTTGCCCTGAAGCGCTGCAAGCACTTCGAGCTCGGGTACGTCCCTCCGCTCCCACGCGCCCCAGATCAATCTGCTGACAATATCTACAGTGGTGACAAGAAGACGAAGGGTGCTGCTCTGGTTTTCTAAACACATTATGTTTTCGGTCGACCGACTTTCATGGCTCCTTTAACGGCATACGGATTATCATCAGGCTGGAACAATGGCGAAGAGGGTTACCAGTTCTCTGTTGGGGAACACTACGTAGGGAACAAATAAAAGCCCTTGCTTGCGAACGGAAAGACAAGAAATTTACCAGTTCAACTAGTCCCTCGTTGTCTGTTTGCGCTGTTGCGCGCGCCTGTCTGGAGGCTTATTATACGAGTGACAAGACACTTACGAGAGAACGCACGGATACTCGGCGGGCAGGGTGTCCTGAGGGTTATTGATTTACAGGACCTGATGTGGGATGGCTGCTGTCACGATCCAGACATGTCTGTACTCCAGCAGGGGTGGTCTCCGCAAGATAGATGCGTTCTACGAAGGCTCAGCCGGTCAATGAAATACATGAGACTATGAGTAAACGCCTTTTCTCGTGGATAATATGTCATATTTATGTCTGAGATGCTGTGTCTTCCATATGCCGCTTTGCGTCTTCGACTGCCCACTGATGCACTGTCTAGAAACCCTCTCCGGCTCGAATCGTTCTGCCACCACCGTACCACAATGGCCCGTTCCTCGCATCCAAACCTTTCTCCTGTCCAACCACCCATTCACCGCACCACTCACCTCCCTCGCAATCCCAAACCTTCTTTTCGAGCCACCCGTTGATCTCATCAATAGCTTCCACCCACCGCCTTCGCGCCTCGGGCGTCGCGTGGTCTTCCTCGCCCAAAAACCTGCCCAGCGTTATGTGCGCGCTGGGTACCTGGTAGCGGCTCTCAATCTGCACGCCCGTGGACTGTGCCAGATCAAAGATATCGCGGCGGAGGTGGTGGTACGTGTACGCATCGCCCTCAACGACACCCTTTTGCAGGGCCGTGAGCGCCGGCGGCGGGCTGTTGGGGGGCTCACCGGACGCCGGGAGGAAGGAGACGGCGAAGGCGGAGAGGTCGTGCGATATCATGGGCTTAACGAGGCGAGCGCGGTGGGTGTACGTATAATCCGTGACGTAGGGGATCGCGGAGCGCATGGTGTCGGTGAGGGCGGCTATCTCTTGGGGCGTTTTGGAGTGGGTTACTTCGAGGGTCGTGAGGTGCATCCTGTGCTGAGGCATAAGCCAGATGCCTGTGCTGCGTTAGCTCTGCTTTTTGGGCTTGGGCATTGGGATGTCGTGGCCATTGCTCCGTGCTGTCTATCGTCTGACCAAGTCGCCGTTTTGCCGATTGAAAAGGGTCGGCAGACGACATGAAGCTGAGAGTACACTTACTCGGGGCGACTCTCTTGAGCAGTGCCTGCAAATGGGCTGCCAGTCTCACAATATGATCCGGCGGGCGGGCCCAGAAGACGAAGCAGTTCCTCCAGTCTTTGAACCCAGGTTCTAACTGAGGGTTTTCTAGTCTCAGTAGGAAAGGGTCAATGACGAGCTCCTTGAACTCATGGCTCAGGAACTTGTCACTCTGCTGCTCGTTTCTCTTTGTCCGATGAGCATGGTACAGCGCCTGGATTTCTACCTAGATATACTCATCAAATTCTGAGATCGTCTCATGCAGGATCGAGAGACTTTACAGGGTTGCCATCACAAGCATTGATCAATGCCTGATAAGGGTTCTCGCCAGGCAGGATGGTAATGCCTGATAAATCTTCTAGTTTGTTCTTGGCGTCGGTCGAAACCAATTGCGAGCCCATCTTCATGAATGGGTGGTGAGATGTGTCTCACCGAATAGACACGCCTATGGCCCCAGGCTGAAGAGAAGAGAGAGGATGGAATTTGTGCCTTCTCGACAGGCAGCAAGGCAAAGTTTCAGAGCGGGATATGTTTGACCAAAGGCCAATGGGAGAAATTTTGATCTAGACTGCGCAGTATCGACTACGCTACGAATCCTCGCGAGCTGAAAGACGTTGTCTCGGCCAATCAAACCTGCTAACAGATTGGGCTGCCTCTCTGCAAGGTCCAGAACCACCACGCATCTCGGGGATACCCAAATCGGCTTAGAAGCCTGCTGACTAAGGCGGAACCCCGAGACCCATGATCGCTGATAGGATTACCTGATTGATGAGAGACTCCAGAACGCCCCGCCGGAGTCCCGCCAATCGGGTCGTTTGCCCCAGAGACGAACTGCTCTGTTTTGACTTCAATCTTCCCGCGACGGGGGAGTCCTTGGCTTCATTGGACGGATTCCATCAAACGCGAACTTCTCCATTAGGCCGACGGGTCCTCCGCGGAGGGGGGAGCTCGGGCAGCAAAATGTCAACTCAAAAGCGCGGGGCTGGGAAATGCGAGATCAGAGGACACGCGTCCTGCTGGCCCGGGAGTTTAGGTACATCAAGCTGGTTCAGCCGGGCGGTTTTTTGCGCGGAAGTCGAAGACGTCGAGGTATGTGCACCAACAGCTCCTTCATGTTTTTTTTTACTTTTCGATCGTATCACGTTCTGGAAAACCTTCATGCGTCTGCGGGAGGTCGTCTCCTCTTGGTCGAAGAAGCTTTCTCGTTGAGAATCGACACGAACGAGTTTGCTGGTCTGTTACTGGCTTCGATTGGTATGATTGAACTGGGACACGCGTGTTCCGTTGCTTTGACCTACTTAATCTCGCTTATTTCGTTTCCCTGGGCCCTAGGTTCTAGAAGACGTTGTTTTATTGCTTGTGCGCATGTAAGCATGACCTTATCCCGGCGGCTACACGTCATCGAACTCGGATGTTGTAGACACTTCGTGATAGAGGCAGACCAACCACACCATCGTCATCCGACATAGATCTTCTATGTCGGATAACCAGATCGGTGCGTCTTGCCCTCAAGGTAGTTCGCCTTCTGTCAAGAAATCTGGCAGCCGCCTTTCATACTGTCCACGCCATCTATCAACTTATCTCCGTCTCTATTTTCTCCGGGCAAACCCCTTCTCTCTCTGCTGTTTCTCCCCGGAATTAAATTGGATTGGCCCTCCACCCAGTCAGTGCTGCCTGTCCACCCATGGCAAAGCCAGGGTCTCGAGTTGCTACCCTTGTAAGCTGGATCAAGAAGCTTGCCAGCTGGACCAACGTAGACAAAGAGGATGCTCCTGAAAAGAGCAGCCCGATTTTGTCCGCTTGTCACTCTACCTTCAACCAATGATTATTTCATTTCACAGAGTGCGTTCAGCTTTCCTGTCTCTAGTGATCTATATGCTCCAGAATCTTGATTGCTTCGAGGGAGTACTTTTTCAGCATGTTATATAGACTAAGCAGGCTATGCTATCTCATGTTGACAGTGTACCTCGAAGCAGTTGTTCTGATGACTAGGGAGAGTATTAACCGCACTCTCATTATCTTTTACCTATGTGGGTCTGAATATTTGTCATGTCATTCTACAGGCACTGGATTCATGGCATGAACCTCACAATATCATCGTGTACAACCTTCTGAGGTGGCTCTCGCTTTCAATGACAAGCTTCCTCCCATC
Source organism: Colletotrichum euphorbiae (assembly GCA_037178605.1). Taxonomy (NCBI): domain Eukaryota; kingdom Fungi; phylum Ascomycota; class Sordariomycetes; order Glomerellales; family Glomerellaceae; genus Colletotrichum; species Colletotrichum euphorbiae. The sequence continues at coordinate 75,254 of JAXCEF010000091.1, forward strand.
AGAACAAATGCTCCGAGCTATCATCTGCAGATTTACTTGTGTACCAGGGCTTTTCTCTCTGTTGAGACGGGTCCAAGAAAGGCTCTGCACCTCACCAAAGGCAGGAAGTAGTGGTGCTCCCTAGCTCGCGCCCTTCACGATGTCTCCTACCCCCGTCACAGGAGTCCGGAACCTTCTCTCTCGCCTTGGTGATTAGCCTCAAATTCCAACTCTTCTCCGCTCTAAAGACCCTCTAGGGCGAGAAGACCTAGCAAGACGTGGAGTTGTTTCAAGAGGACTGCCCACAAACTGAACTGACCAAAAAAACAAACAGCTGAATTAATATTTCCTCTCCTTCCTTTCTCTTGAAAATCCCAAAGTCCTCCTCCATCACCGCCTTCACAGAGGGACATCTTTGCCACAATCACCTTTGTTGATTATCACCAGTACTTCAGAGATCATCAACTCTTTGCAACTTGTGGATGACTTTGTTATCCCTCTTGAAAGGATTCGGACTCTACCTCTTTGCCCTTCTCTTGCATTCTGTTGCGTACCATTTACCAAGACTGCCCATCCCCATCGATTTTGCTCCCTCGTCACCACATCCACAACCCGTCAGTCATCGTCGAGATGGCAGACGATGGTGATCCGCCTGGCGATGGCCAGCAGTATGGTTTCGCCCCGCAGCAGCATCACCACGCGCAGATCGCCGACCCAGCTCCTGGTTACGCCATTGATCCGCGTCTCCTCGGTGGTCAAGGAGACCAGCTTGCTAACCCATACGGCACGCATCATTCCCATTTCGGAAATCACCAGCTGGGTTTCGGGGGCCAACGAAGCGATTACGTTCCTGACTACGATCAGCAAAGTTCTTGCCTCGACAACGATTCGCAGCTTGAATATGTGCCTAGCTCCGGTTCCCACGTTGGCTGGCAAGCGTACCCTCGAATCAGCATGCCTTTGGCTGGACTCGGCCATGGCGGAGGCCACGGAGGCCTCTTCCCCAATGCATCCCAGCAGCCTGGATTTGTCCCGTACTCTGGTCCCAACGTTAACCAGCCAGTGCCTATCCCAAACAGCTTCGACATAACTCTGCCTAGACCCGGCTATGGTGGAGGCTCTTTTCCCAACGCTGCCCAGTATCCTGGAATTGTCCCCAACAGCGACTCTGGTCCTCACTTTGGCCAGCAAACGCTTACCCCAAGCTCCTTTGCTATGCATCTCCCAAACATACCTTTCCCCGGACCCAGCTATGGCGGAGGCCCTTTGCTCAACGCTGAGCAGCAACCTGGAATTGTCCCCAACAGCAACTCTGGTCCTCAGTTTAGTCAGCAAATGCTTGCCCCAAGCAGCTCGAATATACCTCTACCTTTCCCCGGACCCAGCTATGGCGGAGGCCCTTTTCCCAATGCTGCCCAGCGAAGCCTTCCTTTCAACGGCGCGCAGACACACATGGAGAACAACACTGACTCACCCTCCCCTCTGCAAGACTTTCAAACGTCCCGTCATATTTCGTTTCCCTATACTGCACAGCCGCAAACTCATTTGCTCCAGGTACGTGGTCCTTTCCATGGCCAGATTGTTGAAGACCCGGCTAACGAGCAACGCCAGGCGTCCAATTTTCAGGGTCAAGACTTTGATGCTAGCTGCTCAAAAATCCCGGCAGAGTTTCTTGAGGATGCTCTCAACTCGGAGATTGACGAAGATGTGATCCTAGCATCTCCTTCAAATTCTGATCAGTGCGACGCGGAATTGTTCGTTGGGGACGACCAGAACGAGGATGACGAGGATGACGAGGATGACGAGGACGACGAGGACGGCGAGGACGGCGAGGACGGCGAGGACGGCGAGGACGGCGAGGACGGCGAGGACGACGAGGACGACGAGGACGACGAGAACACGCCATCTGCTCCGTTTGGTGAAGGCAGTCTGCTGGGCTATCCGGCATTTATCATGAATTTCCTTTCACAGAAAGTTATGATGCTCGAGGATGTTTCTGGACCTCCTCTGCCTTTATCCAAGAGCTTCGACAACGACATCGCTAAGTTGGATGGAAATCAGTTGACGCAGTTCCCTCAGGTGGCCGGTTCTCTCACCAAGCTCCTTCCAGGCGAGATCAAAGACCACAGGTCGGTCAATCAGCCACGTGATGCATTCTCCATCGTTTTGGACAAGACACTCGAGATTGGTCTGAGATACGTCTTGGAGAATGGCGGTGTGGAGTTCAGCATCGGTACGATGTGTTCCGGTACAGATGGACCGATCATGGCTTTGCATGAATTCCAGGACGCGCTGATCATATTCGGTCTCTCGGACACCATCAAGTTCGAACACAGGTTCAGTGTGGAGATTGAACCATTCAAGCAGGCCTTCATCGACAGGAATGCTCCTCCCGCAGGCCACATCTTCCGCAATGTGTACGACGTTGGCAGACCAGGTGCTGTGGAAGCGTGAGTCCGTTCAATCCCAAACAAGCATACTGCCGTGCTGACTATTTCACAGTATGACCGTGTCTGGAGTTATGCGGCCGATCCCCACAGAGATCGATATCCTGATTGCCGGAAGCTCGTGTGTGGACTTTTCGGCACTCAACACACAGAAGAAACGTATCGCATCGGTCTCGGGCATGAGGCGAATGTTCCACGAAGCCATGGATAAGGCAAAAGACAAGGCTGCCGTTATCGAAGTTGCCATCGAAGAGGATTTCGAATTTCTGGGACACTTGAATGCACTTACAGAGAACCTCGAGATGGAGCGTGAGTCTACCAAGACTTTTATTTCGATTCTGCAATATGTCCTTCAACATCGTCCCAAGATTGTTATCCTGGAAAACGTCGTCAGCGCTCCGTGGAACGAATTCAGAGCGTTCTGGTTTGCCAAGATCGGGTACCACGCTGAGATTGCCACGGCGAACGCTCGGAATTTTATGGTGCCACAGACGCGTCGAAGAAGGTATATCATTGCTGTCGACGCCCGACGCTACGGCCCGAAGGCAAGTGTCATCGCCAAACAGTGGGCAAAGATAATGAGCATGGAATGGTATCCGATGCCACCTGGGCTGCACAAATTCCTGTTAAAACCGTCCGATCCCCAAGTTCTCCAGGGCAGGTTTATCGTGGAGCGTACTGCGGAAGGAAGGTCGAAGAGGGATGTCGACGCGGTAGCGTGTATGATGGAGCATCGCAGCGCTCGTAGAAAGGAAGGCCTCGGGAACAGCAACCCATACACTCTGCTTGACGATCGCGGCTTCGTCAAGCCGCGTGAAGACTCTTGGATTGGTTGGATCGAGAACGGTCTAACGGGACGCATGCAAGACCTCATCGATCTCTGCTATCTTAGAGGCGCCAAGAAAAGCTTCGACATCGCCCACAAGGACTTGGTTTTCGACATCGGTCAGAATGTCCAGAGGCAGAGAGAATCGGTGGGGTCGCTGCCATGCATTCTACCCAACGCAGAACTTTTTCTCTCGAGCCGCGGCCGGCCAGTTCTGGGATTGGAGTGCTTGGCCATTCAAGGCATCCCGATCGATCGCATCAAGCCGTCCAGAGAAAAGGAGAGTCAACTCAAAGACTTGGCGGGCAATGCGATGACCACGACAGTTGCCGGTGCTGCCATACTGAGCGCCGTCATTCTTGAGCGCGACTTCGTGGAGAACCTTCACGGCGACTTCGATGGCGGGTTGAGGAAGATCAACACCTCTGGAGAGCCAATGGACGTCGACAACAGTGACCTGGATGGCGCAGGCCCTCCTGCCCTTGATGTTCCAGTTGGCTTTCATGCTGGGCAAGTGGGTCCGCTGCCTCACTTTCCCACTCCTGCCGCTCGAAATATCCCTCTCGACAACGACTCCTCCAAAACCACAGCCGCCAACCACGACCCTTCGGAGATGTCGCTGCCGCAAGGAGAGACGCCGTGGCAATATGCCAGAGTAGTCGACAGCATTCCCTACATCCATCAACTTCGTTATTACTGCCAGCAGGGTCGACGATACTGCACCTGCGAGGCGTACCGCAAACACAAGGACATAGGCGACTACTACATGTGTACGTACTGTGGCGAGATTCACTGCAGTTCTTGCATCGGCAATCCGGAGCATCATTTCGCCAAGGTCGACGTAAAGGACCTCTCCGGCGACAAGATAGAAGCGTACCAAAAAGTCATCGCCCTGCTACCTGGCAGACTAGCGCTGCGCCTGGTAGGTTGGGAAAACGGGGTTCTTGGCGAGAAGCTTCTCAGCAAGGGTTTCGACGGTCACCGCGAGGCGCTCGAGATCGCCATTCTGAACTGCGTCGGCGGGACCAACGTTAAGGAAATCGAGTACTTCCTAACCGATGTGAACTTTCGCGAGGACATGACCATCACTTACGAATCCGTCAACTCGCGCATTCTCATCATCGTTACAGAAGTGTCCGTCACGTGGAACGTTTACTTGCGAGAGAAATTTTTCGACAAAAACTGGAAAGGCAAGATCACGGATCCCAGGCACCTGCTCGGCAACCTCGGGTACGATCTCCAACAACCGCTGATGCAAGCAGTCCTCACGGATCCGTCACACAACCCGAATGAGATTATCGGCGATGTGCCTTCATTCCTCCCGACAGCGAATGACTAGAAGATCTTCGTACAAGGAGAGACTAAAGTTCGCCTGCGTCAAAGACCAGTCCCAGGCTATCCTACCGCCTTCGCTCAGACCATAGTGGACATACCGAGCCGCCCTTGTCTAAGAACCGACATCGCTCCCGATATTGAGGGCTTCTTTCACTTCTCGGACAAATGCGCTACTCCCGGTGGCCTCCTCTACGCTTGCGCCAGGAAAAACGTCATTCGTCGCATCTACCACATCAAGCACGCCGAGCCCTCGGGGGACACAGAACCCGATCGATGGGTGTTGACAGACAATCCGCGCAAACTCGAGGCTGACCAGAAACGGAACATCCTCATGTCGTTCCGTGCAAACTATGATCATTTCTTTCGATCAGAGAACCCCAGACCTCGAAAGATCTGGGCGACAATTCCTGGCGTATGGATACATTTGCATCCTGCCGCCGTCTTTCAAACCATTCCGCGAACCATCGCTTGTGTGCCTCAGATCCGTCAGCTTAGCGTTCCCTTCGCTCCTGCAGCGTCTGCCGCGACTGTGCCCTCGGGAGGAAATACCGCCGCCCCCTGTGAGTCGGCGACGCCTTCGATCTTGTTGACGTGGAACGCCTGGAGTATGCATTTCCCGGTCCCATGTCTACCAGCTCGGTGGAGTGCCGACGTAGTTGGCAACGACCGAATTTGGGTACCAGTAGCAAGACACCATGTCAAGGATGCTCTCGAACAATTCCGATTTACACTGAAGAAGATTGACAGCGAGGAAGGTGACAGGCTTTCACTTGAGAACGTCCAGCTACCGACAGAGGAACCATGCATTGTTTGCCCGGTACAGAAGCCCAAGATCCATCACATCTGGAGCGAGGATGGATCAGTGATCAAGGTCGAGGATGCAGACATGGCTGCTAGGATACATCACAGCCAACGCAATCGCCAACCCCCGTTCACAGTTGAGGCGCGACTTCGGCAATGCGTCAGAGGCAATCCTCTGCTTTCTGCGTTGTCCATGCGGATCTCATTGAACCCGATTTCACTGATTCATTGCGCATACGGCTTCATGAAGAGGGACAAGGAGGACTTCTCCAGCTTTGTCAGATCCAAATCCGGGGTTGGAAGCTTCAAAGTTCAGTTCGCGTTCCGGGACCCGAGCCTCAAGGAGCTTGCGCCGTACCACAAGAGCCTGCAGTCTACGTCCGAGGAAACTTTGGCTGCTGCTCAGCAGCCTCCTAGCTTCTCTGTCAATCACAAAAAATTGAGAGACGACCAAGTTGCGGCCGTCAACTGGATGCTGCGGCGCGAGCAAGGCGATGAGTCATTCACTGAGATGGAAATCGAAGAGAGCATCCTTCCATCCGTCGATATACGTATATATGGAGCCGCGCAGGTGAAGAACAAAGCTCGTGGAGGTGTTCTCGCTCACGATGTCGGGTATGGCAAGACTGTGGTGACATTGGGTCTTGTCGACGTTACGTTGGAAAACGCCGAGACCTTGAATGGATCATTTCAGAAGCGGCGCGAGTGGCTGCAGGAAGAGTGGTCGAAGAGAGACTCTTTGATGCACATCAAGGCGACTTTGGTTGTCGTTCCTTCTCAAATCGTTTCTCAATGGGCCACTGAAGCGAAACGGTTTCTCGGGGCTCGCCGGTTGGTCCATGTTGTGCGCAAACCCGCCGACATCCAATTCAACAAGATGCACAAGGCGGACATCATCATTGTCAGCGCAGCTTTCATTGCCAATGAAGGACGGCTTGATTCGCTAGCCGCTGCTACGGGGCTCCCGGCACTTGAGTACGGAAAGGCGAACATGAAGGGTCGAAACTTCCTTGCTTGGTACTCGGAGGCCATAAGCACTTTGAAGAAGACTGGCTTCGACTTTGGCAGTCCCGAAGACGCCAGCGAAAACGACTTGGAGACACGACTCAAGGACCTCCGCCTGGATTCAAAAAACTGGACACAGCAGACAGCTCCCAGCAACGTCGGTCCCAGCTCCCGAAAGGATCAACTGACTTCCACAGTGCCTGGTCCCAGGCGGAAAGGCAAACAAGCCTCGAAGAAGCCAAAGAAGGCTGTCAGAGGTGGTGGCAAAATTGACGTCTTGGAGCTCTTCAAGGGAGTAAAGTTGCTGGAGATGTACACATACCATCGAGTTGTTTACGATGAGTTTTCGTACGAAAACTCAAAAGTTGTGGCCTTCTTTCAGCAAGCCGTCGCGATGTCGAAATGGATTCTCTCTGGAACGCCCCCGACGGGCGATCTCGGACAACTCTGCGAGATCGGCACGATGCTGAACGTGCATGTCGCACGTGCTACTCCAACGCCGGGCTATTTTCCCTACATCACAACTGGGCCGAAACTGGTCGAGCTAACAGACACAGAAGAGTTCTTGAGTTACCGCGACTGCTCCTCCGCACAGCTTGCTCTTGAGCGCCACCAGCAAGGCCAGCGGTTCGTGAAACACTTCTTCAGGAAAAACCCGACGGACGTTGGCCATGTCACTACCAAGGAGACAATTGTTCTCGTTCATCCTACTCCTCACGAAAAACTGATCTACATCATCGTGCAACAGGCTCTGCAAAACGCGAAGTGGAATGTGAATGAGCTACCCGGACACATCCAACAACTAGTTCGCCCACTGGTCGAACGCGAGAAATCTGGCAATTCTGGCTCGCAGGTCAAAGGAGCTGGCAAGTCGTATTATTCAGAGGCCATCGACACATTGCTCTTGCTGTCTTCTGTGCCTCTCCATTACATCCGAGGCCTCATGGAGGATGTTGGCTGGGTTCACCAAGGCTCCCCTTTCACCAGAAAGAGCATCCACGAAGGACCAGTCGGTCAGTTTTTCAAGTACTTCCAGCGATGCGCAACAATCTTGTCGTCGCAATTCGATCTGATGATGTATCTGGCGAAGGTCATTGCGATGGACGATACGCCGCGTGAGCAGAATTACACGGACAAGAAGACTGACTACATGGCGCACATGGAGGCCATCATTGAGATCTTCCGAAACAACCTGGATGAGGCTCTCGGCGACATTGACTGTCTGATCGCCGTGAAAGATGTCATCGTCAACAAGCCTCACAAAAGCATCGGAGGAAATGCGCACCAAGGCAAAGTTCTATGGGACTTTCAAACTTGGCAGAGAAAAGACGGTGGGCCAGGTAGGTACGACAGAGCCGACTGGTGGGCGATAGACCCAGACAGAGTCTCGGAGATCGACATCAACGAACTGCGGGACCTATCGCACCATCTTGAAAATCCTCCTCTCCTCATCGACACAGTTGAATCCAAGAAGAACCTCATGCACAAGCTGCGTGCGAAGCAAGAAGCAGATGGTCACAAATTCATGCCCAACGCCATTGGACTCAAGCAAGGTCCGAAAGATGATAATATGTCAGCTCGATTGCGCAAGCATTTGGACGAAAGAGTTGAGAAACGTGACTTCGAATTCGGTATCAAACTCCCTTCCCGGCTCCCTGCCAAGGGTGAGACCACACGCCCACGGGGCGGTGACATTGACGCCACTCTCAACTACTTCATACTTGTGATCCAGAGCATTTTTTCTGGCATGGAAACTACGATGGAGGCTTACAGAAGAGCCAGGTTTGCTTCAAAAGCTTCTAATTTGATGGCAAGAAACTTCTCCCACTGGACAAGCTCATGCGACAAATGCAATATTCCATCCGAGGGACGCAAGTACCTTTCAGCTGCCTGTGGCCACATGCTCTGTGAGACTTGTCACGCAGATTACGTCTCATCGGAGGTGCTGCAATGCCCTGCTCAGCCCAGCTGTACTTCCATGTCTCGGGGTACCTTCATTGCCTCCGATATGATTAGCTCCCCGACGGCTGAATCTGCAGAGGTGGATGTGTCGACGGAGCCCAGCGAGAAGATCTGGGAGATTTTTCTCAGCATCATGGAAACCGCTCATCCAAAAGGAGAGAAAGTTCTTGTATTCGCGGCTTACAAAGCCATCAAGAATGAGTTGTACGACTTCTTCTCCACCAGGGACGAGTTCGCTGTGTACAAGACAGATGGCAGCAATGAAGATTCCCAGACCATTGAAGACTTTAAGCTTCACGAAGGAACGGCTGTCCTTATCCAGAGCCTCATGTCGTCGGAATCAGCTGGGACCAACTTGACTGAAGCCAACCACATCATGTTCGCGGGTGCCCTCTCCACCGACAGGGCGAACTACGACATGTACCATCGACAGGCCATGGGAAGAGTCATTCGACAGGGCCAGATGAATACTGTTCACATTTATCATTTCATCACCAGAATGACGATCGAGTTCGATATTCTCAATAGAAAGCACAAGGGTAAACTCTGCGACACCGACCGTCACGGCTGCATACGCGTCCCAGTCTCCGATGACGCGACAACCCACGCTGAGTATCCTTTTGGGTTCCGTCCTGCACTGGATCTGCCCATATCTCACCGACTTATCCGTTCGGTTGAGTTTGAAGAGTTCAAGACCGAGTAATGAGCTGCATTCATGAGAGATTCGGACTGAAGGTGGTTTTGGTGTCGATCGAGGTTGAGACAACAGCTTCAATGCGATCAATTTTGCCCCAAAACAGAATGAGTCCACACCAAGCATTGCTGGGCAGGAGTGGATTGGCAAGGACTGAACTTTGCAATGCCGGATGTTCAGAGGTTGGAGACTGTTATTTAGAATGGTTACCCAGATGGAAATGCGTCTTTGTTAATACTGTTTGCGTACATCAACGGACGTTGGCCGAGGAATTGGAGGCCAGATTTGTGTGAGTGTCACGGTTTCGGAAAATGGAAATTGTTCTTTCTCTCTTGCTAGGTAGCTCAGAAAAATCAAAAACACCAAAAAGATCAATGATCACCAACGACATGTCCCTTCCTGCGAAACTATTGTGCCCGCATCTCGATATCATGGCAGAGGTGGACACGGTGTCGTCGTCTCCGAAGCTTCGAAACCGAAACAGTGTTGCTGATCTACTATTAGCATTTCACTCTTGGCCGCGCAAGAACATCCACCCAGAATTCGCGGCAGAAGACGCTCGCAGATTGTGTAGATCTCTTCCGAGATGATCATTCTGGCGGTACTCTCAACTCTATACAAGCAACACCGTTTTCCCAAGACAAAGACCCGACGCCACCTTGCCCAAAAAAATTGTTGAAAAGCAACCACCCAAAAAAAACCCACATTCCCTGGCGTAGAGTGAGTCCTCAACCTCCCCTTCCGCAAAAAGTTCTTACAACCGTTCTCTTCTCCCAGTTCTCAGATCCTTCAACAAGTGGCATCTGTGCTCTCACAGCTTCGCGACAATAGGCATCCTCTCCGGAACCTGCACGACGATCCCCGCCCCCTCGCCCGCGGCCTCGAACACGACCTCCTGACAGTCCTCGACGCCGACGCCGCTCGCGAACTGATTCACGACAAAATCGATGGCCGTCCCCTGCGGGCCCAGAGCCACCATCGGGGCGTGCCACGTCCCGGCCCCATACGTTACGGCTTGGCCGGGACTCGCCACGAAGGCCTTCAGGCCCTTCAGATCCGGCAATCCGCGTCCTCGCCCGCCGGTCCGCGGAGCGGGCAAGTCCTCCGTCGCGCTGCTCTCCGGCAACGTCGGCGCAACGATGACGAGGTACGCCGCGCCCGCGACGCCGCCGGCGGTTGCGAAGGGGACAAAGGTCTGCGTGGTGAAGGGGTGCCGTTCCAGGATCTCGACGCGGAAACGGCCGCTCCGGGCTTGGCCGGCGTAGGTGTACGGCAGGAGGGTGGAGATGGGCGGCGTCGCGGGCGGCGAGGCGGGCTCGAGGGCGCGGGCGGCGCAGGAGAAGATACTCACTATCGGCTTGGACGACTTGCTAGGGGCTTGCGGGTAGAGGTTGAGAGGGGTGGAAACGTTCTCGTACTTGATTGCCGTTCCTTGGTTCGCCGAGACGGCGGCGTGGGAGAGGTTCGGCGGGAGCGAGGCGGAGGGGCGGATGTCCGGGTGAGGGTTCTCGATTACGTCGCCAAAGGGGGAGAAGGCGTGCGCCGTGAGGGGTTCCGCGGGGATGAGGAGGGTTAGAGGGGTTGTGATTGTGGTCGGCATGGCTTCTTTCTTTTCTTTTCTTTTTTCTCCTTTTTTTCCCCCGTAAACCTGAGGGTTCGGGCGTGGCTGAGTCCAAAAGAAGTTGTTGGTGAAGCTGGATTTGAGATGAGATGAGGTTGACGGTTGGTTGTTGGGCGATGAGGGAGGTGCAGTGAGATCGGAGGTTGAGAGAGCTTCCGGCCTTGATGAGCTTTCGGAGGTGAGCTTGTTGGAGCTCGCAGCTTGGGAGCTGGCCGTTTTTTGGCGGTGGACTGTGCGTTTGACGTGCCTCGGCGCGGGTTGGTGATGGGGGCTGCTAAGGATGCGGGCAGCGTTTGTTGGGTTCATTAACACATGTCATCTGCACCGAGCAATTCATTGTTGCAGGCGGATGGAAGCGTGGGGAGAGAGCCACTGCAACGCACTGTCTCGGAGTCCGCAACCTAACGTCGACGGCACTGCGGGGCGGTCTTTGCTTCTCCGAAAGTTGCGAAGGGAGAGGTCACACGTAGGTCATCTTTCTTTCAAGTCTCTCTTGAAGCAAGTCTGCTGTCGCATTGACGCTGGAATTCGCCTCCTCTCGAACACGATTTTCGTCTCCCGTCGGCAATTCGCGCGAGCTCAATCATGTGTGTTCCATGACTTTCGTGAGGTGCGTAGGTGAAGGCATTGGGCACCCTCCAAGGGCCATCCACGAGTCCGGACAGGTCATGAGAGTCTAGTGCTTTTCGATCCTGTGATATCGGCGGTGATGAGTCATGACAAGAGCAGTATTTCCTTGGAATGACAACTCGATCTCATAGCTCCGGTTTTTGGAGAGCTTCTTCGCAGTTCTTGACAAACTCTCGAATTGAAGCTGGTCAGAGTCTAGCTTCGACACCAGCTTCATCCCTTTCGGGCGGTAGGACCTTAGGTGGGTTCAAAGTTTGGAAGGAAGACTTGCGCGTGGCTATCGTTAGCATCAAAAAGGCGATCTTTTGAATGATTTTTCCATCACGGTCAGGCAATCTGGAGCCCAGCATGGTCTAGTAGGCGTTTGCGAGAGCATACCTGTTTCGATCCCTCGGACTTCTCGGTCGAGAAGCATACTGCGGAGTGATGTATTAATGAGCGACTCATTTCTGGACTTTGCTCCAGGAACCCTATGTCGTCTGATATTAGCGCAGCTGCGTGAATGCGTTGAGAGTTTGTTGGGGATTGACTTCATGACGGTGCGGGGCAGAAGCCTCGGTCCGCAAATCGACTATATGAGCAGGTGGCGATGAACCATTGCGGCTCTGGACACAGAGATTCTGGACACAGAGATGCTCGTTTGTTGACCATGTGTCACGATGACCCTTGAGAGCTATCATCAATGGCTTTCCGGACTCCGGAGGATACGTCGGGAGCAGATGGCATGCCTCGTCGTTATGCGCAGACGCTGTGGGGATCTTTCCTACGGACCTTGACAGTCCATCTCCTGGGCATATCAAGTTGGAAAACGAAGTAAGTTGGTAAGGTTTGAAAATCATCACAGGAACCAAGATTGGCTGCTTTGAGCCAAAGTCTTAGGTACTAACGACGAGTGAATCTGTCCGTGCGAGTATGAATGACAAGACGTAAGGAAATAGAACAAGACCGTTCTCACGCGACAACAGTTTCACTCGTAGCAGAAGGCTCTGTGGACGAGGGAACTGTTGGAGTAGTCTGGGTCGGGCTGTCACATCCCCCGCCGACCGCGCGCAAGATGTGCTCGAAAACGCCAAACCTCAAGCTCACGATACTGTCATGTTCCGACTTGGGAACAACGCAGCTCGTGTAATCGATCCGATCTCCTCTCTTCGCCTCCGCCCAGCAACTGTCAAAGAACCCGGGCCCGTCCCCACTTCCTATGAGCGCATCCGACTCCGCGAAGAAGACCTCGACCCGCAGTTTCTCGTCCGCGTGAAGCTCCGCCTCCTTCTCCGCCAGCAGCGGCACAAAGCGGTTATGGTCCCTCCACTCTCCCCAAAAGTCGTCGTGCCCCGTCCTCTTCAGCAGCAGACGCGCATCCTGTCCGAGCCCTTCCACGTTCTCCGAGTACACCATGCTGATCAGCCGCTTCCAAATCCTCTGCTCGAACTCCGCGAGCCCAACGTCCACCCCAGGCGCCATGTACGGCCCCTTCCCTTGCAGGCTCGGCAACACGTCAGTGACTGAACCGATCGCGGCGCCGCTGAACGCGGCCACAGGCATGAGCTTCCGGTTGACGAAGCCAGCGACCTTGTCGAACGCGCCGACCATGGCCTCGGGCAGCCCGTTGGCCAGCGTCATGAGGGGGGCGCCGGAGTGCGAGGAGTGCACCCACGGCGTGCAGAGGGCCACGTACGGACGCGTTGGCGACAGGATGTGGCGGAGGTACAGAAGGGTGTTCAGCGCGTAGATGGCGCCGCCGCTGTGCGCAGCCACGGAGACGTGGCGGACGTCGAGGTGGGCGAGGAGGGCGGGCACGATGGCCAACCAGGCGCGGACGCGGCCGCCGGGGTTGGGGACCGGGGTGGTGCCGCCGAAGCCCGGCCGGTCGACGTCGATTATGCGGACCCTGTGGCGCCTGGCGAGTGTGTCTTTTGCGACATGGAGATAGCGACTTTGGGTCGGTGAGTTCGGAAGTGAGACGAGCCGAGACGGACTGCCACGACGGTGTGGGATTGGCTTACCTGCCCAAGAGGCCACCGCAGTAGAGGAGAACATGCTCGAGTTCTGGGCGGCCCGGGTTCCGGTAGCCGTAGTCGCTGTACGTGACCTTGAAGTCTGGCGGCAGGGAAGGGCTTGTCGGGATGGTGAAGCTCTGGTGGAAGCGAGGGTCGTTGAGGTACTCCGTGGCACCTAGCATTGTGTCTCGGTGGGATCCAACGGCGTCGCAGGGGGTGATTGAGTGTCGGCCTGGTTCTCAGGGTCCGCGATGTTTTCGTTTGGTTTACCCGGTGATTTGGTGACGTGAGGCACTTCATCGCAGCAATCAGTGGCGAAGGATCCGGTAGTAGCGTGCCGTACCGTACGCTGAAGGAACGCGCGTAAGGGTGTAGGCAGCCATAGAAAAACGCCTAGTGCTTACTCCCGAATCGACGAAGACGTTTGCTGTCTCATTCTCTCTTTTTCACTCCACCTGGACCCCGAGCTTCTCATTCATTTGGGTTCGGGAATCCGCCCAACCAAACGATGACGAGCTTGTGCCCGAATGACCTTTCAACTGCCTGGAAATGATCAGACTCACGACTTGTTTGCTGGCTACTAATGGCAAGCCTAGGCTGAACACCAATGTCTTTGATTAAACCTTGCAAAGTGGAGGAAAGGCGCTCGCAGAAGGTTGTTTAGTCAACACGAAGGATCTTGAATTCCGCTGACTGTTGTTGCCGCGACTCGAATAAGCTCAAGCCCCGATATCGTATCTGCCGCTCGCAACGGTTCGCATTCATACGCCCAAAAAACGCCTCGGTACAGTCTTACTCAACAATGTCACAGCAATGTCTCCGTCCATCAGTCTCATTATATACCGTTTGTCTCGAGCTTATCTCGATTCAGTCCTCGGGACGATGGGCTACCCTGTGCTGATGTCCTTTGGCTCTTGCATTTAAGCCAAGCCTCCCTGAACGGTCACTGACGAACGTACTGCTCTTATAACTTCCTTCGATAGACTCTCCTCAACACCAACCCCTTACCAAAAAGATATCCATAATCACATCGTTCCCGAATCCTCGCCGCTTCTGGCCTGCTGTGCACCGTAGTCTTCGCGGCCCCCATCGACTCTGGAGGAACACAAGCAATCTGACGGCTCGATTCCCGGAGGGGAGGACCAACTCGATGTCGTGAACGCGGACTTCCTCGGGGCTCTCATCGACGCCTACTACCTCCAAGAAGCCGTCGTGGACCCCAAGGACGTGCTTGACGACGTCAACCTGATGATGGCAGATTCGGGCATCGACCCCAACCAGTCCGGAGACATCCCCGACGAGGAGAAACCCGCCGCTACTCAACCGGCCGCCGAAACATCCCGAGACATCCCCGACACCGCTTTCGTAACCACGCGCGTGGAGGCCTCGTCTGTGGACACATCGATGCTCGACACCTCCGCCACCGAGGACGTCACCGGTGTCATCAACTCTTCCGATCGTCAAGAGGAGGAGGAGGAGGAGGAGGAGGAGGAAGAAGCCCTCTCGCAGTTCGAGGACTTCTTCAGCCTGGCCTTTGTCGACGGCGACGGCGACATCCCGGTCATCGACGAGAAGCCGATGACCGAGGAGGAGCAAGCCGAGGCCGTCAAAGAGGTGATCAAGCGCCGCAGGCAGCTCACCATCATCGAGCGCGACAGCGCCATCGAGGACGGCGTCACGAGCTGGAAGGCGCAGTGCCAGAGGGTCAAGTGCGACAAGGAGGACGTCAAGCCGGACCTGATGAGGTGCGTCATGTCGGCCAATCGGTGGAAGTTCCACTACGAGGGCATGACCGAGCAGTCCATCATCTACGAGAACATGCCCGTGGAATGCCGCGATCTTGTCAAGGAGTGGAACGATATGCGCGGGGACGCGCCAAAGGGAGAAGGACGAGACCAAGATCAAGCTCTTGGATGGGGGCAAATTTGAGCTGATGGATGATCCTGAGGAGGGTTGAACGAATGAAAAGGATGAAGGCGTGACGTTCGTGGCGATGTAGCTACCGTGTCTGGGATTGCATGTTGAGCTGATGTGGCTACAGTCTCCTGTTCAACCCCTTATTCCAACCGAACCCCCCCCCCCTCCGCGGCAAGAAAATATTGATGCCTTCAAGTTGTGGTAGTTCAAGAGGTGCGCAGATCCCGGAAGGGCCTATGGAGACTCAGTTATCATGTTACAGGATAATTGGTGAAAACTTGTATCCAGCCCTAAAAGCGTCCAAACCGCGGCTTCGAGTTGTCTCATTAAAGGCTAATGTTCTTCTAGTAGTGAGTCCTGCGTGCCAAGGTGCCACAACCAGTCCGCTGCCGTGTCTCTGCTAACGTGAAAGCTTGAGGTCACGTCGGATAATCGCGTGTGTAGGACATGAACCCCAGCGTCGCTGTTGCCGATCCGCACCTCCATAAACTTATTCTCAGTTATACCGACTGAGCATACGTCTTTACTTGAGCAGACTCGCAGGAACTCGAACTAGTAATGAATGAGACTTCTGCATGCGAATTATACTACACCTCAGAGATAAGTCCCTAGTTCTTATTGCTGCTGCTGACGAAAATGATGACGAAGAAGAAGAAGAAGAAGAAGAAGAAGCCTTGGGAATCGCAGCTCGTTTGAGCTCCGTCATATGGAACGATGTAAGGATCCAAAGCCACGTATTAAAAGGACATCATCGTCTCGAAACCTTTCGCAAACTCTTCCCTACATCGCTTGTCCTCTCGGGAAGCCACAGCGTCAGAAACTCCTATAAACAACAAGAGTATTCGCCATGACGCCGAGAGAAGGACGAATCCGTCGCCGCCCTCCCGAATACAGAAATCGTCCGCTCTCACTGCCGTCCTCGGGATATTACCGAGCCGCCCCAACGGCGTGATCGAAAACTGGAGGCGGGGTAGACGGAAACGAAGACCCAAAACTACGCGCCCGCATTACGAATCTTCATGTGTGACCGATCGCGCGGGTCTCGACCAAGAGATTGCTGATCTCTCCCTTCCAGAAACCTTGGCCCTGCCAGGGCCATTCTCCAGCGAGAATGTATATAGCCAGCGACGGACGGTCCCATCACCAGGCCTCCAAGCCGAGGAAGAAGGTTATGCACCTGACCTGACCATGCCACGAATGCTCACAACATTCGCAGCAGTGGCATCGATGATTATTCGTAACGACGATGGCTTGGCGCCGTCTACCCCGCAGTCATGCCAGTTCAGCAACAGAGCGGCATCAGCCGTCACAATCAGCATACAGCTCTTTCGTCCACCGCCGAAATGTCTGGAAACAGAGCAGCGTGTCAGGACGGTGCCGATCGTGCCAGATACAATAGTCTCTACCTGCAATGTTTCGCCGCTGAAAAGCGCTCGCCAACGTCGACTCCAAGAGCAATAACACACCGCCGGACTTTGGGGGCGACACCCGTGCCTCTTCCTTCATTTCTCGCCGTCGAGACTAACGCGATGGGAAGGAACGTCGCCGCAAACCGGCTCAGACAGCATGCCCACCGTCCAACGAATCTGGGTGTCCACAATCTCCATACTTCACCACGAAGGAGCCAGACTATCGTCGTTCTGCCCTCAAAGGTCCACTCCAAGCATACTCCTTTGTATCCGTCCTTGGAACATAGCAGTACGGCACAAAACGTAATGAGCAGAAGGCACGTATGCTGTATGAAGAGCACATCACAGACGCGATAGTCGTGACCCATGACAAGTATTATTGACACGTTTTGCGCCCCTCCCAAGAGCATACTCTAAGTATCTACCCATTCCCAAAAACCCCGTCACATCCGTCGTTTGTACAAGGAACCGGAGCCCCAGCCCATTCTCTTAGGACCGGGGTAAGTGTAAGAAAAAGAGCAGGTCTAGTCGCTTCGAAATGCCCAAGACTGGAGTAAAGAAATAAAAAGAGACAAAAAAGGACTTGTCATAACGGAACAGATAAAAAGAACAGTGGTATGTTTCGAGATGCCATACCCGCGGGCGGGATGAAAAAATACAGGCATTGCCCAACAGGCAGAATGCAGACTAACAGTAAGAACGCCTAGCTCCTTCGGCGACCGTCGCGCCAAAATTTCCCTCAACTTTTCTCCTTGACTAGCATCGCATGCGGATGCACAATATGAGCCGGTTGAAGACAGTAGAACCGGGTTGAAGCTTGGTACTCTCATCGTCCACCGACCAGCTTCGTAACCAGGCTCCAGATACCCATTCAGGAGGTCTAGCTAGGTTTCGTTGGTTCGACTGTTGATAATCCTGCCTCGGCCAAATAATTTGCCGTCATAACTGCGAAACCCCGTCGAAGTAAGTTTATTCGTACATCATACACCATCGTTGCGTGAACGCCTTCAGCCGTAGAACAGCTCAAACTTGGTCTTGAAGCCGCGTTCCGTCGGCTTAACCTCCTTAATGGGATGAAGAATCATGGGCGGCAGGCAGGGACGACCATGGGTCCGTTCCCATTCCTTGCCGCCGTACCCAGTATCCTCATAGCCGATCCAGTTGTTGTACAATCTGGGGGGAGGTTCGGCGCGGTAGTACCAGGTCATGCCCTGGTATCTACGCTCTCTGCCCCAGCCCATGGGACTTCCCTCACCACCACTCTCGCCACGGGGGCCCGGGTTGAACCACTTGGCGAGGAAGGTGCCATTCCACGGGCGGTCGAACCAAGTGGGGTGGGGCGCGAAGACTGTCTTGAAGCCGTGGAGGAGGGCCACAGTTTGAGGAGTCATCTCAGAGGCGATGTGGTTGCCGCGAAGGTTCTCGACGTGCATGATGTCCAACAAGCGCTTCGAAACACGAGACTGGGTGACGATGGTAGTGCGACGGGGAAGAGTCTTCGCGGGGTCAGGGTGCTCGTCATCCTTGTAGCCCCAGATGTGGTCGGAAATAATCCAGCTGCTGTTGATTGGGTTGAAGATTGGGCCGACAGTGATCATGTCCGCATCCTCACCAACTCCCCACTTGTAGTTGTCTTTCTCGGGGTTGTCGACGGGAGGCTTGGGGCCGACGGGGTTGATAAAGCCAAGCTTGGGAGGGCCCCAGATCTGGTTGCCGCGAGTACGCTTCTCAACGTCCTTCCGGAAGTCGTTATCGTAGTCGCCATGGTAGTCGGGGATGTAGTAGCGCTCGTTGCGCTCCCAGAGACCTCTGCGAGGCTGCTTCCTGGAGAACTCATCAAGGCGCTTCAGGAAGTCGTAGTGGTGGCCGACGATGCGGGCGTCCATTTCCCAGTTCCAGATGAAGTCGAACTCAGGATGGTCTTGGCTAAACTGCTGGACGGAAAGCCATTGAGCTGAGTGAACACTTCTCTCGTTGTCGTCGGTGAGAGCGGTGTAGACGTCCCAGACAGCCTTGTCGTTCCACAACCTGGTGATTCCGTGGAACTCGAGAGGTACGTGCTCGTTGAGGACATACTGGTACGTCGCCTCATCGTTCAAAATGTCAAGCTCCTGCTCGCGGACGTGCAACAGCAAGAAAACCTGGAATTCGCCACCTGATCGGAGAGAAAGCTCGGAAATGAGGGCACGAATGACTTGCTTATCGTTTTCGCTGTATTTCTTTCCGGTGTAAGATCGTAGGAGGACAGCGGTTCGGGTGTCGGCCTTGTTCGTCTTCTTCGAATCCTTGAACGTAAAACCGCGCTTCTCGAGCTCGTCGTCGACTTCGCTGCCGTATTTCTCCGCGATATCGGGGTAGGCAGTCTTGATGTACTCATTGGGCATACCCTCGTCGAATCTAGCCGCGTTTTTCTCAATGCACTTCTCCTGTAGATCGCCCCAGTTGATGTTATTCCAGTCAATGCGGAGGCCAGCCTTGCTAAGCTGGGGAAGCAAGCCGTAGGGTCCAAGACGAGTCTCGCGTTCGTAGCAGATGTTGCCGTCCATGTTTACGACGTCGAAGCTGCCGAAGCCAGCTGCGGGGAATTTCTCGGGCTGACCCTTGAAGACCAAGAGGTCCTCGACTACTTCGCCAGTGGCTCCAATGCATGGTACGTACGGAGCGCGGTGAGTCTTGTTCCATTCTTCGCCGTTGTAGTCGGGATACGGGTTGTAGGCAACGGGTCGCAGGTTCGTGTACGCGACGTCTTGGGCGCCGACGTCGTGGAGAGCGGCGGCATGCTCGGTGGTTCGGTTCTCCTTGTTGGTCAATGAGTTGAGCGTGTTACCGTAGATGTAATCGTTTCCAGGAAGCCT
The DNA here is from genome assembly GCA_037178605.1 of Colletotrichum euphorbiae. Taxonomy (NCBI): domain Eukaryota; kingdom Fungi; phylum Ascomycota; class Sordariomycetes; order Glomerellales; family Glomerellaceae; genus Colletotrichum; species Colletotrichum euphorbiae. The sequence goes on from JAXCEF010000091.1 coordinate 94,732, forward strand.
GTTAAAGTTTGACCAGAGTCAGTTCGTGCCGGCGTACGTGACAATTGACGTTTCCGCCGTCCGCCAGCGGGAAGATGTAAGCACATACCTCTTGGCGGCTTCGTACTCGGCGGCAAACTCATCTCGGAGGGCCTGTTCGTGCTTTTCTCTCTCTTGCTTCAACCTATCCTCCTCCTGTCTCTGCTTCTCCTCCTCTTGTTTCTTTTCCTCGTCAGACTTGGGAGGCTGGGCGGGCTTTACGGGCTGAGCCTTGTCGGCGGGAGGAGCGGCTGCGACGCCATCGTGGTTCCACGGCACGACGTGGTAACCTGTGGGAGCGCCGCGAGTGGCGAGGAAGTAGACGGTGATGACGGCGAGGGCCAGAAAGAGCAACGTCTTGGGACGAGCCCTCGGGGCGACGAAGCCTGTCGATGACTGCTTGAGCATGGTCATCATTGCCGAAGCGGTCGCGGCGGCAGCTGCGGCAACCGAAGTACTAAAACCCGCAGCGGCCTGAAAGTGTGATGTCGCTATCAGACGGTGGCGGCGGTTGGATGATGGTAGGAGGGTGCCTCGGGCGCTACAGAGGCATACTGCAACAACGCACAGCACAACTTGGAGACCAAAGGAAGGGACGGGCGAACGACGATAGAACGCGCACGCGAGAGACAGGTTGTCGGAGAGCCGGTTGTTGGTCCTCGTGGAAACCCAATCGACAAAACGGTTTACAACAGCGTGGTGGTCGAGAGAGACCAGTGACTGGGGAGGGCTTGGCGAGATTGGATAAGGCTTGTTGATTAAAAGAGTGGCACGGCTCCTATCAAAGAAGACCAGGTTCGATGTGTGTGGGTTTTTTTTCTTCTTTCCCCTTCCTGCGTCAAGGTGGGCGTGGTGGAGGACGTCGTGGAGATGCAGAGGGTACTTTGCAAATGAAGGTGAGTTTCGAAGTGAAACGACGAGAATGTCGACGAAATAAGCAAAGAAGAAAGCTCTGGCTTCAATGGCAGTTGCGAGGGAAAGAGTGGTGGTGAAAAAGGAGAGGGAAAGACGTTGCTGCAGAATGGGGACCAAAAGGAGGGTCGAAGTGAGCCAGGATAGGAAAGGTTTGACGCTCAGGATAGGAGAAGCAGGCTGCAGGCAGGAACACAGATTCAGAACACACCACACAGCCTACAGAGTTGCAGCCTAGGTACACACACGCGCGGCAGGAAAGCAGGAGGATATTGGGAGAGGCGAGGACTGGCCACGGGGGATGTAGTCCTGCGAGTAAGGTACTCCGTACTCTTCTTCTCCTTCTCTTGGATCCTCGAGCCATTCGATTCGTCGGATACCTCATGAATGGTCGAAACCGGTCCCCCCGTCTGTTTGCTCTCCAAGGGGATACTTGCAGATAGAACACGTACCACTGCCGGCGCGGCACTCGTCAAGAAAAGACGGGACCAGCTAATCGCCCAAGAAAGGGCCCCCTCTAAAAGAGGATTGGATGCGGGAGGCTGGATTAAACCAGTTGCGCAGCTGGGGCTCCGGCGTTCGGCAACGAACAATCAATCCATCACTCACAAGACACGCGCGGGTTGCGGGCGTGGGGACTCTGGAGAGAAAGTCCACTGCTCTTTTTGGTGGCGGACGACCGAGTGAGTGAGAATAAGAAAGGGGGGCCAAGTGTTTCGATCCCTTTACCACTAACAAGCGCGAGCACTGTAGTGTTTTTCCCCGTCAAATCAGCGATCAGTGGATGCTTCAATCTTGAGGCGCGATTTCGGCCTGCAACACGAAAACCACCAAAAGAAAAACTTCAAAATCCCTGCCATGCATTTGCAAGAACCCAATTTTGTTTTTCCCCCTGTTGCGCTGTTGCGCTGAGACAAAGAAACAAGAAATAAGCCACGCGTTGGTCGCTGGGCCGTTGACTGGGCCTCTGAAAGTTGAAACCTTTCCGTCAAAAAGCAGTCTTCAAAAAGTGCAGTTTTGATATCGATATCAGATAGGCAACTGACTGACTTGTCGTCGTCCCCTGACTACCTACCTACTTTAGCCTCTCCCCCGTCCTGTCGTTTATCCCACAGACAGCACCAAGCACTCAACATCCGGGCCTTGGTACTACGGTAGCGCTTTCCGCTATTTCGTGATAGGACGCCAAAGCAGGCAGTCCGGGCCCCGTCAAGCCCCTTGTCGATCGTGTCCTCCAAGTACCGAGACAGCAGATTCTTGAAGGCGAGATACATTGACTGGCCCGTCCACCCACCAGTGACCACCCACCCCCCTTAAACCCAGACAAGTCGGCAAGGAAAAAGGCACTTTATTACTCAGTACACGCGAATGCAACGGTTGCCGTGTAACCTCCACGCAACTTCATCTGAGCGGGAGCCCGGCAAACACAAATAGGCAAAAATATATTCAGTATCGCGACTCGTGCTCTCGTGAGAGAGGAGTCGGCAATATCTTCCAGCTCTGTCGGATGAGTCGCAGTCTTTAATCCAAAGGATCATCACGGACGCCCTGCCTATTGCAGAAGGTAACGTGAAGAAAAAGAAGCAGCAGCCACGCTAGAGCCAAGCCTAGCACGGCCACACACACACAAAAGCCCCCAAACTCAGTTCAGCACTGACATTCATACAAGAGAGACAGACATTGAGAGACAGCTGTTCGAAATCCCGCGGGCGGGCCGTCGAGCACACGGACACCCGCAGTTGGCAGTGCTTGACTTTTGCTTCGCATATGCCTCGCAGCCGCAGTACATTAACGCAGCAACCATGCGATCCTCGAATAAATTCCCTTCCCGTTGGTAGCACCATCGCAACTCGCCTTATCTTGCTTCCGTCGCTGTTGAAGCAAAAGGCAGTAGCCGCTCGACAAAGGAGGACTGCGCTGCATCACTCGAGCAACGTCGTCGCACACAGAAGACCGAAGAAGAACCAAAAAAAAAGCCCTCTAGGCACGCCACCGTACAAGCTAACGCCGCTGAAATCCCCCCTTTCCAATGAAGAAATTCTCATCTTCGAGAAAAGGAGAGACACATCCAGACCGGCCTGAAATGGATCCAAAAGAAAAGAAAAAAAGCACATCATTTCCCTGTCTTACTCGAGAGATGAACATGTATATCACAAATGATCTCGCGACGCCTGCGTCGACTTGTCTTCGTCCGAAGCAAGGACGAAGCAACATCGCACCATGGCTACCAAAAATCCGCGTATCACGCATCGGGTTCATCCAGAAGTCCCGCGTTTGGCATGTTCTATTTCAATCGGCACAGCACGACAGGAAAAGGAAAAGACAATCGGTGCCGCCCCACGAACCGTCTCACTCTGAAACCTGGCCAACCAACCAATCACACCACGTCACGACCATTCCCCTCAGGGTAGCCCCTTGTCGCTTACCCCAGTCCTTCGCAATTCTCATCTGCCCACACGGTAGCTGGGCATTCCACACACTCCCCGTCGTCAACCCACGACGCTAGACCTCTCTCCATGAAACAACCTCTGTGGGCACCACTCTACGCGCTCGTCGTTGGGGCTGGACCCTTTGGCAGCAGAGCGTCACCATCTCAAAGCTGCCCGCGGTGCTTCTCACCACCGGCCAAAGGAAGAAAAAGTTAAAAAAAAGAAAAAAAAGTTAACACGTAAGCAATGAGCGACATCATCAAATCGGCCCGCTGAAATTGCGAAAAGGGCGTCAGTGATCAACAACGAACCCCGTTTCCGCTGGCGGACACAGCATGACCTCGACGGTGATCACTGATGGAAACCCTCCTCCCCAACCTCCAAAAGGGCGGTGATGACGATCAACACGAAGCCCCCCCCCCCACCCCCTCTCCCCAACCCTCCCCCCGCGCCGGTCCCTCTGAGACTCGAGATTGAAAGATGAAGATCAACCGCCGACAAACCATCCAGTTGTCCCTACAATGACTGATGTGTTGACGCGGAGAGAGAGAGAGAGGGGGGGGGGGGGTAACATGATGACGTTCGCTCCCCCGTTTGGACCGTTTTCGTGTAATATTGTCTCGCGACGCCATGTTCGAAGGCAAAGCTGCCGTCCGAGACACACCGTTGCTAACTGGACGAGACATCGGCTTTGTCACAGCCAAGTCGTGCAAGTGGCTGTTTTGACGTGACAGAGCAACATGAGTCATCGTCAAACAAGTCGTCGCCGGGAAAAGTCATCGCCGTAGACAGTTACCTCCAGACTCCAGACTCCAGAGCTTGGTTGTATAGGAGGCACGAGCACCATGTTGCTTTAGTAAGAGTTTGTAAACGAGGTTTGGTGCTACCCACATTGCGAAGGCTTGCGAGGTGGTGTAGAGGAGATGGATATGGGTATTGCGAACCCGAGAGCCGCGCCTCGACCCTCTCGAACATATCACGCTCAACATTATTGGCTTTAACTTGGCTTCGAATTGGCTCTTGCTATGTATTCTCGGCCTTATAGCCGTCTGACCATCAAGTCAGTATCCGCCTGCACCCTGTTGCCTGCTAAGCCTCCTTTTAACTTATGCAATAGCTGGACATCAGTTGTTTGTGAACATGCTGCCCTTCACAACGCCTCCGCCCATCGTCGTCAGATAAACAAGACAACATCCATGTCGTCGCTCTATGCAGATATCGACAGAGTCCCTTAAGGACCGGGTATATAAAACTCCAGACGGCAGAAATCAAATGCATTTTGCGAGATGAGTGGTGGTATATCGTGGTCATGAAATGTGTCGTGGGGTATTTAAAATGCAGTAGGTGGCGATTCATATACGACGAAGGGAATGTGCAAGAAGATGCTGCCTCCAAGAGACATCAATGTCTTTCGCAGCTCACATCATTCCAAGTCTCGTCATGCGTTTGTTCATGCGAGGCATCGGAGGGGCAAGACCGCCTCCAGGAGGAGCCCGCTGTCCACGCGGAAGACCGACGGGGGGCCTCATGCCGGCCTGTCCGTTGCTGGGTCGTCGGCCGCCGCGGCCTACGGCTATGTCAAGACCGCCTGGCGGAGGCCTGCGGGCCTTCTGTTGCATACGACGCCAAGCGTCACGCTCGCAGAAGGCCTTGCCGCGGACCTCAAAGTAGCCGTTCGACAGAGACATGCCACAGTCACCGCATCGGAAGCAACCCACATGATACTTGATTCGCCCCTCGTCCTCCAAGTACTGGCCCTCGATGCCACGTCCGCAAGTACCGCACAAGCTACCATTCAGCTTATGGTAATGGTGATCGCAGTATGGCCTGTCGTCGAGAACGTAAAACTCAGCCGAAGAGAACGGCTCGCGGCACGTTGTGCACACGAAGCAGGCTTTGTGGTAGCGGCCAGTTAAACGGCCGTCGGCGGAAGAAATACTCTTACCCTTGATCGCATCGCCGCAAGACTTGCAGTTTCCACGAGAAGGTTGAGCGGCGAGGTCACGTCGACGATTGCGGGGCGGAGATGAGACGCTTCGCAGATCACTTGGACGTCGCTCATGGCCCTGGTCATAGCGGTCCATGGGGTCGCGAGCATCGTAATCTGGTCTCGCAGGAGGTGACCTCGCACGAGGACGTCCACTCTGAACGGCGGGGTCGTTGCGAAGATCATCGGAGAGTCCACGGCGACCGGAGTAAGGGTCTCTCGGGGCCGACTTGGGCGGTGGTGGCGGCGGCATATCTTTAGTAGGAGACTGCATAGCAGCCATTGACGACTCAATATCGGTCATTAGGTGGTCGAAATTTGCCGCATCGGAGGGATTTCGTCTCGAGCGCTGGGCGGTGCTAGATTGTGAGCTTTGAGAGCTAGCCTGACGACCGTGGCTGAACATGGAGGCGCCGGATGCCGACGAGGTCGAGGCGGAAGGTGTATGATACGGGTTGCTGGTTCCGAATTCACTGGCCAGATCAACAGGCGGCACCCCATCTCTCCCAGCGGTCGTGGGTCGGAGCAGACTTTTCCTCGGCGGTGGAGGTCTCGACCTGTCGGGTCCCACTGACCGGTTTCTCTCGTGGTCAGGTCCGTTCGACGGCCTGCTCAGTCCATCAGGTCGGAGACCAGGGGCCGAGGGCGTTCTCGCAGGTGGTTCCATAGGCTCGCTGGGGCGGGGGAAAGTGCCTGCTCGGTTTTGGAGAAATAGCTGCGGCTCATGTTCATCGGGCGTGGTTCCCGGAGGCCCGAATCCTCCATATCCATTCTTTCGCGGCAATCTTGGTGGCGCGATTCCGCCGGCGTTGCTACTTCCAGATGACATGAATGAGTTATTTGATGCCGAAGTTAGCGGGCGATCACCAACGGCATCGTCCGGCGTGAGAGGTTCCTTTCTCGAGGGTCTCAAAGCGAGCTTTGCGGCAGGCGGTGCTCCTCCTCCTCCCGCTCTTCGACCCATCTCGAATGGCCCAGGTGCAATGGTGTTCATACGTTGGAGCAAGCTTGCGGCCTGCTTTTTCGTTTCGTTCGGATATATCTGGTCCCCGATCTCGTCGCCATCGTCGAAACCCCCGTAACCTCCGGGTCTCCGAGCCTGCTGATTCGAGCTGTAATCGTTGGCAATTTGTGGCTGAAAGTAATCGTCTGATCGGCCCTGAGCTTGACTGTTGGGCGTCTTTGGCGAAACACTGATTGATCCGGTCGAGGTGCTGATCGGGGTGAGCTGACTTTGTCGCACGTATGGCATATCTTTTGATTTCGTCAGCGTTGTGCTCAAATTTCTCATCATAGAAATACTGCTTACTTGCTGCGCTCGTATCTAACGTAGGAGGTGCCGCTCGGCCATACTTGTTGTCGAGCGGTGGAGGCTGGTCGTATGAGCCGAGACTATCAGGGCGTTCCGGCATGGGTGGCATTGCTGTGGTGAGTGTAAGTGCTGGTTGTAATGACATACTGTTGAGTGAAGATTGCCTACGCTCTGGAGGTGCACCACCACAAATGTGCTCGCCCATCATGGAGATTTCTACCTGTTGTGCGCATGATGAGCACTTGATAGTCGGCATGAAGCTCGACTCCCGTATCATAGCCATTTTTCTGAATGTCTCTTGGCCAGACGGTCAAGGTCTTGTTGTCTACTGAAGGCGACTCGTCTGTATCCTTATGCTATTTCCAGACCGCATCCAGGTTATTTCAGTCGCGGGGGCTCAGGTCCAAAAGCGGAAGTTGCGGAAAGATAGATCTGCTCTTTGAGTAATGGGGATGGACGGCTCCTCTTGAGTGTTTCTAGAAAACCCAGTGCGGTAGTGACGTGAACTGACGTTGTCCCTGGAAGGTTGCCCTGGAAGGTTGAAAGGGGGGGACGCACGATCGCGCCTTGTTTCCAGCTTAAGATCGGAAACTATGTTGATATGATGTGACGGGGTCGAGGGCAAGAATGGAACCACCGTTGTAGGCGCAGCGGAATTTGAGCGTGTGACCTCGCTGGTGCTCAGCAGGCGCCGCTCGGGTCCGGGACGGGTGTCTTGGTTTCTTTTCTCGAATTCCGGCGAGGCGCTTTGCTGCAGAGTTGCACGAGGTCCCGGGATCTTGGTTGGTCTCAAGGATGCAGTGTTGGAGCGTGTTTTGGGACCAGCGCAATTGCGAGAAACATGCAGCGAGAATTCGCGGTGATGAGCAGCAGGCGAGAAACGGGACGGGATAAGCTGGTCTGAGGATCGGTCGCTTGGAGGCGATGTGTTGCGTCTCGCGTCTCGAAGTTGGGAAAGAGGGTGTTGGGATGTTTGGCGAATTTGGGGAGCAGAAGAGAGTCAGTCAATGACTGTCTCGTCTCAGTGTGGTGCTGGACCTGCAGGCTCGAGCTGGAGCTGGAACTGGAGCTGGTGCATGCTGCTGTTCAGTGAAGAAGAGGGCCCTGTCGACGGTGTGGGTGGTCAGAGAGAAGCACAGACAGTGGCTGTCGAGAAACCCCTGGCGGCCTTGTCCGGGCCATGCCAGGTTGGGCCTGGCGGTTGACGAGCATCAAGCAGGGTACAAGGATAAACTGCTTGGTGTTGAAGCGGGCAAAGGGTGTGACAGGATGGAGCTGGGCCTGGACGGAGATGGACGGAGGGGGGGATAACTGGTGGTGGGTGGTTTGTGAATGGTCGAGTTGGTGGTCTGGAGGGGTGTAGTAGCGATGATGATGATGATGTCGATGTCGAGATGCGCGGTTCCTGTTCTTCTTTTTTGTCCCGATGTTTAGACTCTGCACGTCTGATAGTTTGCGCAACCTGGAAGGAAAAGAGAAGATCAGGCCCCTTGAGGAGTCAAAATAAGCCGTATTGGTGTAATAGCCCTTGTCGAGCATCAGTCGGTGACGTTGGATCGCACCAGGAGCAGACCTGTTCACCTGGAACAAATTTCGCGGGCGAGGGAACAAAATGGAAAGGACGATTGGGCAAAGTACAGCAGGACCAAGGCAGGCACGGATACGCAGCGGGTTGGATCAGGGTCTTCGGCGTACCTGCCCTGTAGAGGCAATCTTCCATGTGCACCCGACCTTACTGAGTACCTTTTACAGCGCTTTTGCCCGCGTTTTACGGACTGAGGTGCATTCAACCCAATTATGTCCAGTGCCACTGTATCCGTAGAGGAGCAAGATCAATAAGTCAAGAGCAGAAGAGATCGAAGGACACACACACACACACACACACACACACACACCGCATCCTGAGGGAAACTCACGACGACGGCCTTCCCCAGTAATAGCATGTTTCAGGTCCTCTTCTGAACAATCTACAAGCAACAATGAAGGGCGCTGGCGCGCTGCGGCCAGAACACGCGCTTGCCCAGCTTCACTGCGTGTCTGCGAGCATCCATGATCCCTCATCACTCAACCTGACGCCGCGATACTTGAGTTACCTCATTCACAAATTGATTACGTCGGGCACGCCGCACGGCGGGTGCATTTCAGGTGAGGCCGCAATCATGGTGATACCTGCGCTCTGCCAGCAGGATCCATGCATACAGTAGCACTCAAGGTATCTATTCGTCCAGATTTAGCACTCGGCATGACTTGAAATTTCGGAGTCCGGCGAGGTATGCTAAATCTGTACACTTGTTCGGTTGTTCCTGTTCCTGAATTATAGTATCACTCACGCCCCGGAGCAAGGCAAGGTGGGACAGAGGACAAAAGCAGCTGTTCACGACGGCGAAAGAAGCAAAGAATAGAAGCATTTACCAGTTCCCCTTTCCCATGAACTCAACTATTACTAGTAACTATGCAGTAAGGGCTCGACTGGATTGAGCGACAGATACGACATGACGCTACCGTCCATGGCCGAATATGGTTGTCTTCATCGCTGCCAAATTTTAATCTACACGAACGGCGTCGCCCAAACGAGTTCGTGCTAACGGGGGCGCATCTCATTCTCGCCCATTTTCTTAATCTTTTTTTCTTCTTTTTCCTCTTGCTGACCAGTAACGGTGCAGATTGCGACCCTCCCTCTTCCTCCTCCTGCTTCTTACTCCAACTTTGAACTCCCCTTTCCCTCCTTACCTTCAGCCTCCGTCCCCCCCTCCCCCCCTCCCCCCCTCCCCTCCTTCCTATCTTAATTTCTTACCTAAGGTAAGAAGGCACATCAAGGTGCAGCAAACCGACGTGGAGTGATCCGATAACCAGACCTCACGCGGGCAGCCCCAAATGGAATAACACTAAGTGGACGAGGGGACGTGGACCACGACGTGGGATTGGAGGGCCGGGTCGGGTACCTTGCAGGCGTGGGACAGGCGCCTGTGGGTCCTCGTGGCCTCCACGGCCCTCCAGAAGCCTATCGCTGTTAGCGGCCTCGCTTGCCCCTGGCTAAACGGACCTTTAAATGGGCCTGCATGCATGCACCTTGAGGCGACTTGAGGCAAGGTAAGATACCTTAGTCAGCAACGATCCAGTACTTACGGATCACTGCTTTTCCGGCTCGACTTACACTAGTTGGTTCACGAATCACAGCAACCCAAGGTACACTAAGATAGTATGTGGATCCTTCCCGACGTGGGCGGTTTCCCGAATCCCATCCTCTTTGAGATTGAGTCGTCCGTATCCTCGACGGTCGACCTCGACCTCGTCTCCACTCTCCAGAGGCACCAGCGCCATCACCAAGGCAAAAACTGGAACCTCATCCTCGTCGACCCGCACTCACCCGACTTCGGACTGACTTTCACTTGAAGTGGACATTTCGAATTGACTCAGGACTGGCGTCAAGCATTGCGACTTCTGGTTCAAACTCTCGCAGCGCTGCGGCAATTGCGCTTCAGGCGGCTTGACACGTTGGCGCTACTCGTCGTCGTCAACACTGCTCAAGCTCGTCATCCGCATCCATCGATCAATTCTCTTCTGAGCCTTAGCTCGTCCTTGTCAAACAGCGGTTTCCTGTCATCGCTTCCTGTCACCGCACATCCGCCAAACCGTCACATCTCAGACCAAAGCCCCGACCCCTCGCAACGTTACCATGGATTGTTTTGTTATACGGTTCTGCTACATCGGGCATCTCTTGTTAACGTACCAGTCGTCGTGGAGATTGCCATTCATCGTCGAAACTCCAGTGGTCCAGTGGGCAAGCGCGTGTGTGTCGAACACCGGTGCGCATCATCTCACTGAATAAACCTGCCCGCATCAATCAGGCTGCGTCGTCGGCATCACCGCAAGGCAAGGCCGAGACGCTTCGTCGTCGATGGACCACAGGTCCACAGCCGGGCATTGCCGTAGCATGTGATGTGGCCGCGCCGCGGCATGCTATGGAGAGCTTCCGGCATTGAGCAATGCTCCCGATGCCCGATTCAATACAGAGTACGCTGTACTGCAACTCAATGCTCATGCACCGCCGCCACTGTCGACCCAAGACCCAACCGCTAAGCGGGAGCAACAAGTGGGTGAAAGTGGGTACTATCTCCCGCCGCCTTTCGCAATCGCTGCAGAAAACAACAGAACCTGAACAGCAAACTCCTTGAACCCCGGTCTTTACTTTGACGGAGCCAACCAATGCCTCGACAATTCAATATTGGAAGAGCTAGAAGCAGAGACGCTCACCTAGAGGCCTTTCGGAGTCAGTCGTCTTGCAACTGACAAGACGTCTCAACCGAGTTTCCAGGGACAAACCCGCCTCACCGCAATTTACCTGCAGCTCACAGCCGCTATGTTTAATAACCTGGAACTAGGTCGTCTGCACTAGTGATTCCAATTCGCTCTGAAGCAGGCGCTTTGCACACCTCGTGGCTCTGCAGCACCGTCTCGTTGCAGCTGCGGGAGCACAGCCGTTGCGTGACCCCAAAACGGAGGGTTTTTTTTCCTTTTTTTTTCCCGGAATGTCGGGTCGAAGAACTATCCATTGCTATTCCCTGCGGCAGACAAGCATTGAAGTTTGAACATGAGCCAAACCCACCGCTGCATTCAAAGCACCTCGTCCTACGATTTCGCGCTGGTCTGGACTCCAGCTCTGACCACCCACCCCGTCCTCGCACCCCTGGCCTGGTTCCGCCTGGTACCCCGAACGGGACTCCCTGTCTGCTCACTGATCCGAAGATCCTCCTCAGAGCTATTTCATTGTTGCGAATTCGAGATAGTCGAGCTTCGTCCAGCATTGAATCAACGAGTAAGGTACTTGGCGATCGAGAACAAACGCAAGACACAGTGGGGGTTCATTACAGCCCAGTGTCCTCTCCCCCTCACGATCATCTGTACAGACCCTCGGCGGCAGACGAGACTTGCCACAATGATCAACATCCACGAGTCTTGAACCCTATTGTGCAGCTTTGTTAGACGCCGTGCGGGAGATGACACTGGCTCTGAAATCGCGCTTGGCCGCCTGTCAGAGGCCCGTTCCTTCTATCATCGTCATTTGCAGACACAGATCTGACCAAGTGGGGAATATTACGCCCAATAACCCGCCTCTAGTTGCTATGCTATCAAGCGAACGCCAACACCGTCAGTTTTGGGACCCCAGACCACGCTTTTAGTCTGAGCCATCATCGAGCCATCACTAGGCCTTCACGCATGTTGATGACTTCAGGACGTGCTGGACCCCAAAGCTAAGAACGCGACGCGATCCACCAGTCTGAGCAAACAGCTTATTGAATCACCAAGACCTTCTCAATATCAATTAACAAAGCCCCCGTGACCTCACGCCTCGTTCCCGCAGGAGCCCCTTTTGAGTGCAGCCCTCGGGATCATCTCCGGGAATGCAACTTCCAGGCCGCTGCTGGCTACAAACCGACACGGATGCGGTCAGCGGCGCAGCCCCCTAATACCACCACATCCAACAGCCTGTCTGGCCTTGCTGATTAAGATCTCCAATTTAGTGGCCATGTTGATAATCACTCACAAATCGCTTTTTCTTTCCACGTCCAGTCTCGGTCGACTTGGCCCCCTTTCCCTACAGCAAACGCACCTGCCCTTAACTTCAACTCAACGGCATAGAGAAAGTGACGCATTGAAGGTCTCGTCTTGGCGTGCGCCCGCCCCCAAGATAATTATGATAACCAATCTCGAACGAGAGAATTTGGACGAAAATTCGAGTCAGGCGGCTCAAGAGGTAGGCGCGCCGCAGCCCGGCCCTCTCCTCTCTTCGCCTTGGACTCGAGACGTCGGAACATGGGCGCGACTTGATGCCGTCCTGACTTCTGAGTTGCACGTTGTGTCCGGAGCCAGAAGCACGCGGGCATCATCGCTGGTCGAAATCGAAACCGCTTTGAGATCTTTTCACCCTGCGGCTGTGACATGGCTGTTCCCTCTCTCTTATGAATGTCGTTCTCCCGTCGTCATTAGGTCGTCGCCCCGTGGCGTGCAGTTCAGAAGGGGTCCAATGGGAACTGATGACTCAGTACAACGCATTTACGAGCCGAGAACCTTCTTCACGAGAGCAGGCGGAAAAACCGTGCTTTCTTGGCGCTTTGGGGAGCATGTTTGGGATTTACGCAAAAATATACAAAATAATCGACGTTGGCCTGATTCGAACAGACGCTCCCGAAGGAACAAGATTTCTAGTCTTGCGCATTAGACCACTCTGCCACAACGCCGGGTCTGCTCTAATGAGTCAAGTAAGCTTCTCAAGTAGCGTGAATCAGCAGGCTCCTGTCTTGGCTCTGGGGTTGTGGGTGGCCTGCTAGCGGCACCAGCTGGGAAACAATCACTGTGGCCTCTGTGGCAGGCCGTGACTACAAGTTCGAGCGTGCCTAAACACTGCCCTCGTTGGAAAAAGCACGATCGTTCTCTGGAAGTCTGCCTGTTGCCAGATCTAGCTTCGCTGGTCCTTTGGCTCATCGCTGGGTTACACTTTGACTAGAAACTCAGGGGCCTTCGTTTCGGAAAAGGCCCGGTAGCAGATTGCAACCACCTACGTGATGAAGTCGGCTATAGCTCCTCGACATTTGACCATAATAGGGATGCCGGTCCGTAAAAATTACATTTCTCTAATCAGTCGTGATAGCTCCAAGTCTTTACATAGTATTGGACTTGAACAATCTGACGAGAAGATCTCTGCTATGACACCGCGAATGGCTCGCTAGATGGTTGGGTCCAGATGCCCCTTGCTAATCACTCTCGGTTAGTCGACTCGATTGCCGTCTTTTTTCTCTTTTCCCCTTTCCTCTTTTTTTTTTTTTTGGTTGCTGCCATTTTGCATGATGCTAGCCCGTTGAGTATTGACGTTGCTCCTGTTTTAGTAATCAGAACCAGGCGTCTGGTCGTTGGCCTGTCATTGGAACAAAGTCTCATCGGCTTGAGTTGGCAGTCCCTCTAAGAAGCCGGCACGTTTCTAGAGCAATACGGACTGTTCAGCAGGTTAAGGCCTCGTTCGTGATTGCAAGTCAAGCACACAAACCACTCCACAAACTGAGAACGGCTGAGCGAGACCGCCCATGGAATCAAACAAAGAGCTCTTGGTCTGTTAATGTGTTCTCTGGTTTCCCAGAAGCGGAAGAATGACGGGTGTTCCGGCAGCCTCATATCGGAAGATGAAGCAATATCGCGTCACTCGAGCGTCTCAGGGTTGGATCAATTGACACATTTCATTGAATGTTTGTGGCTTTGCGGTGTCATGAGATAGAATATGGTTGGCCTTTGCTTGTGCACCCATCTATATCTCCGGGGAAGAGAGCCTGATAAATGAAAGTCCTCCTGGCAATGCGAAGAAGAGTGTAAGAGATGATCTTCCTATGCTGACATGCAGAAGAGATGTCGCCAGGCTAGACCGAACAGAGAAAGCCGACAGCGTCTTGGATACATGAACAACACTTTTCAAAACAAGTCGCTTGGCCTCGATACTCAGAGGGTGGCTTCCTTCCATTAGCAAGGATTCACCGGTCGCGAGCAGACCGTTATTGGGGAGAGGTCGACTTATCAACATTCAATCTTGACACACCATGTTCGAGATGATGGGTACTTAAAGTTTCCGGATATATCACTTCAACGGTTGGGGTATTTGCGTTAACTCTACCGGCGTTTGGCTTCTTCTGGTTGTCATTCCGTCGTGGATAAGCACCAAATAACAAATGTGATGAGGAGCAAATGTTTTCAACGCCGACCACCTATTGCCGCTGATGTGATGTGGCTGTTTGGTTTAGACCAGATAAGGTGATCTAAGCTCTACTCGAAGTTTACGACAAACATGGACGGACGTTTTGCGCTTGGAACCACCGCACATAGTGGAAGCGTCGATATCAAGGCCCATCAATGGATTTGCTGGACTCTATGACCATCTATCCGACAAAAAAAAGTTGTCGACGTTGATATTCACTAATCAAGTCTGAAAGTCATGGCAAGTAACCAAAAAAAAAAAAAAAAAGGGGGGGGGGGGGGGGGGGGCGCATGGTTTGGGGGGAGGGGAGTGCATACGGCCATTCAACCCACAAGTTCGAAAGATTCAAGATCAGTGGTGTCTCTATCGGATGAATAGGGAAACCAGGCTGTAGGTGACAGATAGACGTTCAGAGGAGGCTTGTCCCACATCAAATAGCACGCATGGTCAAGCCATCCTCGGCTTTTGGTAGCCAGCTCCAACTCGAAGTTCCAGATGATCTTAGCCAAGATCAGGCGCAACTCTGCATAAGCCAAGCTGTGAAAACGCATTCATTAGTGGCCTGGGTGCCAAGGGAGGGGAGGCTACTGGTGCGACGTACTTCATCCCAAGACAGTTCCTGGGCCCGATGTGGAAAGGGTTCACGGCTTCCTTTCGGTCGGTATTAAACTCCTCTCCGTCGAGCCATCTTTCGGGATTTAACTCATCCGCCTTTTAGAGCAGCCTATCGTCGTGGAACATAGCCCACTGCCAGATGCCGGGAACAGTCTACAAAAGAACAAGTCAGCTGTCTGCGGCGTGGAGGATGACACGAGATCGGTTAGGAAGTGACTCACGTCAGGTGGAACCCGTTCGCCAAGGATATGCTGCCCTTGACGGCCGATTCTTCGCCAAAGTATGGTGGGAAGCGGCGGATACGCTCGCAGGGTCACCTCAATCACAGCCTTCAGGTACAACAGCCTGTTCGTGCTAGAATATGGATCTCGCTTTCCGAAGAGAACGCACTGCGGACTTCTGCAGCAAGCTTCTCTTATACGGCGGGGTTTGTAGTGAGGCAGTAGGTGGCTTCTGAGAGGGCTGTGGCGGTCGTCTGCGAGCCGGCGTTGATCAAGATGTTCGAGTTCTCATACAGCTCCTCACGGCTGAGCGACTAGGGAAAGGAAATCTGTATTAGCAGTGCGAACCTGGTGCGTCTTGCAGAGAGTTGTGTGCTTACGAACGACGGAGTCTCCTTCGTCATCGCGCCGGCAAAGTCCGAACGAGACGTGGCCAAGGCCAGCCTCCGGTTGACGTTGGTTCGAGTCATGCCGGAGCAAAAGGTTTGCATAGCTGACGAATTCAAGCAGTCATTAGTCTGTGGGAGCATGTTCTCTGTTAAAGAGGTTGTGAATTCAGATGAACGCGCACTGCTAACTGAGGATTACTACGGTTCTTCCTACGGCTACGGATTCCACGGCGCCCGAGAAGTACGGAGGAGCCTGGCGGTTAGGTTGTAATAAAGAATGTTTCCTTGGTTTCACTGTTCTAGACTTATATGAAGCAGCGAAGACTTAGTATAAGTACTTCTATCCCTGCTAGAAAGAGGGCGAGTAAGCATCTTGATATCCAAATCACTCTTCTCTCCTCCACATCTCTCTACCCTTCAGCCACCCTGCGAACATGTCATCTCAAGCAGCTACGTCGGTGACTACGAGATCTTGTTCCTGTGGGAAGATGAAATATGCTTTCGAAGGCCAGCCGCTAGCTTCTGTAAGTATTCGACGGAATTTTAGTCCGAGTTTTACATTCAGACTAACGTGGGGAAGGCCCTGTGCCACTGCCTCAAGTGCAAGTGCAAATGCAACATCGGCGGCGGCTCTAGCACCAATCTGATCGTCTCCGCTGCCGCTTCTGAGTTGAATGCAGACGATCCTGCAAAGTACAAGAGAAAAGGAGAATCCGGAACAAGATGGCTTCTCTCACTTTTGTCGCGAACGCGGTTCCCCATTGTACGTCTCCAGCGAGCTTACAACTGGAGTGGTGATTGTGAAGACCGGCACCCTGGATGACTGGGAGATGGGTCAGAACAGCTTTATACCTACAACGGAGATGTTTTGTGTTACGAAGTACAGCTGGCTGCCGTCGATTGAGGGAGCTGTTGGATTGACTGGTGCCCAATAATGAAGGACTAGACCTTGAGGGGATGAAAGGAGGGGATGGGACTTTTCATGAACAAGAAACTCTAGCTCAAGAAAAAATCTTTCAACGTAACATTCGGTTGGGTGTCCTGCTTCAAATTCCTGTCGAAAAAGACGACAAATTGTTGATATACCTTAAGAAGATTCTTGCTACCATCGTCTCCTCTAGGCGTCGAAGTGTCGTTCGGAACATCGTGATGTTCAGTGAACGAAACGACAGACACACTCGATCACGGCCGAATATTCCTCGTTCCGGAAGCTGAGGCCCTGAATATTGAATAATGTCCCTCCCTGTCCGGATCCCACACGGCGTTCGGAGACGGCCAGTTTCCGTGCGGCTGCCCCACTGACCC
The DNA here is from genome assembly GCA_037178605.1 of Colletotrichum euphorbiae. Lineage (NCBI taxonomy): Eukaryota > Fungi > Ascomycota > Sordariomycetes > Glomerellales > Glomerellaceae > Colletotrichum > Colletotrichum euphorbiae. The sequence continues at coordinate 111,658 of JAXCEF010000091.1, forward strand.
CGCATTGAGACGGGACTCCCGGACTTCAGGCGGCTCCACTATCCCGATCAGGAAGCCCATCACCCTAGCGTCATTCCCCGCCGAGTTTCTATACGTATTGGGGGTTGACATTAGGAAGAGCCTCGCTTGGTGACGGCAAGCTTTGGGCGGCATCTATGCTGTAACCCCAGAATCGTGCGCTCGAATGACGTTATGGCCTTGCGCATTCGCAAATAATACGTTGGAGCTCCCGCCGTCTCGACTACACATGAACCCTTGCCTGATTCGTTTCTCAAAAAGCACGCAACAACAAATCTTTCCACCATGGCCAATGAGTAAACAGTCGATCCCTCTTTGCAGCATCTCCCGGTGAATTGGAGACCCATATTCAGCCAGCCAACTGCCGAAGGGCGTCTGTGAGCATGGCCCCAGTCCCGGGTCGTAATACAGGCAGGCACCTTGAATCGCAATTGACAAGTTCCCCTGATTTGTTCAGACTGTTGCTGAAGACTGTGGCTGATGAAGGGCAGACGACGGACTCTGTCTGCCTCGAGCAATAAGGTAGCTCAGGGGACGACACAATAACGAATCCCTCGGCCATGGACCCCACGCCTTGGCCGAACCCCGTTGAGCTGTCGGAACCCTCGACATTAGTACTCGCGATGACCAACATGCGGAAAAATTCGGCCCTCATCGATAGCTGGACAGGATGGAAAGAATTCGCTCCTCATACCATTCGGAAGATTCGTCGTGACCTAGACTTTGCCATGTCACCTGAGGTCTCGACTCTCTGCTCGAAAAAGGGAAATGCAGCCGTCGTCAGGGCGCGCCCCGCCCGTCTCGTCTCGTCATGCCCATTAATGTCCCTGATATGACCCTCGACGAGCATAAACCATATTGGATCTAGGACCGCGGCTTGGATAGTGAGGATACCCATCGGAAGCTTGCCTTGAAATATGCCGACATTCGGTACCATGTTGGTCGTGCTTGAGGTGTGCAGCTGCGGGCTACACTGCGTTGTACAACGAACTCGACCTACTCCCAGACGTCTCCATTGCTGAGGAGGCGCGGGATAAGAAGCAGAGCAGTGCATCCATCTTGGACTGTCATTTCCCAGGTGAATTGCTAGGAGCAAGGCAATTAAAGAGCCAACCATATACGAATTTTGGTATATGTTTCACGAAACGTATATTTCGGATCTCACATGAGTGATGCAGCATTTCTCAGACACTCGGTATGATTTGAATCTCGTTCCCCTCGAAGACCCACGTGCGGACCTCCCGCATCTTCCATCTTTGGCCGAATTGAAGTAATTCCATGGGCCAATCACCCTCAACAGCTGCGTGTTCTTGTTTGTGCAACGAATAAAGAAATTAAATGCATATGAAGTAACACAACGCCCTGCAAAGCCAAGGATCCGCGCACCGGCCGGCCTCGGTCCGCAACAACCCCTTACCTAGCGCTCTCCCGTCCATGGGAGGAATCAATCCCTCGCGACAACCGATTGCGCCGGCAAATTTGGAACAAAGGAGACCAAGAAATACATCCCAATCTGAACCGATCCAAAGTCCATGTCGTTTCTAGTCGCAAACTTCGGCACCGCAGGTCCGTCCCGCCCACCGATCACCGCCCCACCCGGGATACCCCCCGGGCACCTCACCGGTCTAAGTCCCCGCCAAGTTCCGAAGCCCGCCTGATGTAGGTAGTTACGTCGACAATCTCACCTACCGGGATGCCACCTAATCTCAGCGCCAAAACCTCCCAATATGCCAAATCTCCGGGTCTCGCATTGCCAAGAAATTATTGAAATTGCTCCAACTGCCAGATTGCCGGTTTTGCCAGCGTCTGCGCTGAGCCGTCCCCCCCCAGCTGACCCCGTGGTACTTCCTCCGCCGGAGTCGGAATTTTCGGTTGAGTCGGCATCCCGTCCGTAATATGGGAGGGAGCCTTGCCCCGGCCTGCAGGTTGAGGTCACACAAGAAACGTCCACGGCACTGAACGATATCATGGGTGCGCCTGGGGTCCTCCCCATTCCCGCTAATAAGGTATGCCCTGCCTGCCGGTCTGAGTAAGACCCAGTACCATGTCACCTCTCAAGCAACAGACGCACACTCAAATCTCACTGCATACATAGCACATCGAATGACGTTTTCCATCGTGAAAAATCCTTCAAATTTGACAAAATTTTGTCCAAGTACCAGATGAACCCGAAAGTACCCCAATAAGACTCCATGCCTCTAGATGTCATGCAATGTACTTGCTAAGTAACCTATCATCAAAGGTATCATGCCGCCCAAAGAAAGAACTCCAGCTCATGCGTGTATACAAACTATCAGTTGTGGCTTGCTCAGAGCAAGCTGGAGACCAAATACTACGATTCCCACGCGCTCAATGGTGTATGCTCCATTTTTCCCGAATCATCGTCGATCGTTAACAAATGAGTGCTTGTGAGTGGACTCGGAAATCCCGCCCTTTGCTGTGCTATTCGGCGAAGTGAATAGAGTGGTGTGCGGGCGGAAGACGCCTAAGGGCAAAAACAGGCTGTAAGCGCCCAAAGTCCTTTCGACTCCGCGGCAGTCATGGAAAGGGTGTGCCACCACGCTGCCTGACAAGAGTACCCCAAATTATCAAAAGCCGGAGTGGGTGTGCTGGGCAAATGACGTTGGGGCTGCGGCGTACGGATTTGGTGTGCTCTGATTGTTTACTGTCGAGCTGATTTGACGCCACCGCAGCTGTCATTGCTGCCTGTGTGCATATGTGTTTTCAGCCTCAGGGTTGAGGTCATGAGGAGTTTACAATCCGGAATCGTGCTTCGCGTAGTACGCCGAGGGATAGTATTTCTTCCACGCGGCACAAGTGGGTTCGAGCTCTTTGAGGTTCATCGTGGAGGCAATATTGTCCATGCGCTCGAGGAATTGCACGCTGAGACCCATGCTGACATGCCAGGCGATGTGGCAATGCATGAGCCACGCGCCCGGGTTGTCGGTCTTGAAGGCGATCACCATCCACCCGCTCGGGGGAAGCTGTGCGACGTCTCTGCGAATGGGGTTCTCAAAGTTCAAGCCGGGGTGGGACTTGGTGGTCGCGTACGGCCCAGTGCCGTTGGTCGTTGGCGGGCTCTGGCTGTCGGTGAACTTGCCGGCGCCAGTTCCCAGAAGCAGGAAATCGTGGCCGTGGAGGTGGATAGGGTGCGGGAGAGTGTGGTTGTTCTCAATCACCCACCATGTCCAAGAGTCGGCAGTCGGAAGTTCGACGACATTGGCGCGGGGCAAGAAGGTGACATTGCCCTCGGCAATGTAGGATAGGGTCGGCTTCTCCCACTCAATGTCCATAGACGAGCCATTGACGGTCCAGCGGAAGACCGTCTGGTTGTGAATTTTGGGCAAGGAAAGGTCGACGTCAAGCAAGCCCTTGTTGGGACTGAACTCAGACATAGGAGCGCGTCTGGGGAGCACCGGGGTGAAGCCCAAAGTATCGGCGCAGCCGGCCTCAGGTGGGACACCCTGCTCGGTCGGAAGGCTGTCGGAGGCGCCCTCGTAGGTGAAGATGGAAGCGGGGAACTCAGCCTTCGATGTGCCACAGAGCTTGGTCTGGCTGAGAGTTGCGTTGAACCAGTAGTTTTCGACCTCCTGGTTTGCTTCAATGATCACGTCGTAGCGCTGACCGACGGATATGAAGAGACTGTCCTTTGTGAGGGGCTTGACAGGAACGAGGTCAGCGGCAACTACGGTGAAGCTGTGCCCCGCAAGAGAAACAGTGAAGGCGTTATCAACGGAGGTGTTGATAAGTCGAAGAAGATGCTTCTTGCCAGGTGTAAGCTTCGTCTTCTGATACTCGCCGCCACCATGAGCGTTCACGTTCTTGCCGTTGAAGAGAACATTGTTGCTGTCCGGAGGCGCTGCGGACTCGGCGACACGCTCGAGACGGTCGGCAGTGTCGTAGTACCAGTCGCTGATAGCGAAAGGACCGAGATCAATATCGTAATCAGCGGAGGCCGGGCCATTGATTTGGATGGCGCCAGCGACGCCGTTGCCGTACTGGGACGAGAAGTGGCTATGGTACCTAAATGGGCGCGTTAGTCGATGGAAACTTAATCTTTAAGTAAGAAGAAAGGTGCTTACCAAGAAGTGCCATACTGGATCATCTGGTAAGAGTACGTCTTGCTGTGCCCGGGTGCGATGGGGCATTCCGTGATGCCATTGGCACCGTCCATGTTGTTGGTATTGCGTTGGTGCATGCCGTGCCAGTGGATGGAGGTACTGGTAGACGCGTTAGCGCGGATCAGCAATGCCGGTGTCGGTGTACTTACCCATTATCAGTCAGCTGGTTGTGGACTGTGATCTCGACGAAATCACCCCAGTCGGCCTCGACAGTAGGCCCTGGAAATTGTCCATTAACGAGCATGGCTGGCTTGGCAACACCATCTGGTGCAAAGTCCGTGTGGTTGGTGACGAAGAAGTCGTACTGTCTGATATCAGAAAAGTTCATGTTAATGATGTTCTGATAGAGATGCGTACCTTTCTAGTCTTCCCGGTATGCGGAGTCACCATCTCATAATCGGTATCGATGCTGTACTTGCCATTCCAGCAAGCCCGGTTTGTGGGACCATGAGTGCCGCAATCTTTATTCTCCGTTCGCGAAGTCAACGAGCGTATGGGGTTGGCGCTGGCCAGAGAGGCAAGGAGAAGTCCAGCCCCAAAGCCGGATCGAGTAAGGTTGTAATGCATGATGGAAAGTTGCTAACAAGTAGGAGAAGACTGCATTAGATAATAGGAGATGAGCGATTGACTCAGTGTTCTGATATCTCGAAAACCGTGAGGAACGGACAAGGTTATATACATCTCGTGTATCATCAAGATGCCTCGACTGAGCCTTAGCCTCTTTTAGTGGACGACATCAATAGTCTCGGTGCACTTGCACTCAAGAGCTTGGTATGGCGTCCGTGAACCAGTGGCAGTTATCCAGGCATGTCATGATGCGAGTGAGAATTAGGAGGGTGTCGCGAAGCCCGGAGCCCACCCCGCAGCTCCCGGAGCTTCTAGCGCTGCTCTCCACGCCCCTCTAAGCGCGATACCTACTTTACTTGGCTCTATGTGTAAACTCCTGCGTATAGCCACTCTCTTTCTGCCGCAATAGACGACTTCCTCCCTTTTGCCCTGCGCCCGTACGTGTGACAGAGGGTAAGTAGAGGTGAGGTGTATTGCACCCCTTGCTCCCTCGGGCAGTGACCATGCCATGCATGCCTTGTTCTGACATGGAGGGGACAAAAAAGCCAGATCCCGCTCGGTGTGGATACGGGAACGCGGCGTGGAGAAGATGGTATGCTCGCGGGTGGAGGTGATTGAACATGCTTCTCTGTAAAGTTGAGTCTTGGCTTAACCGGCGCAAGGGAACCGCCAGAATGGAGACGCCAAATGGAGGTGCATCTGGGAGGAGGCTGAGCTTCGGCTTGCCAGGCAGACGGAAAGCGGCAAAGCTGCTTGGGGGGAGCGGATTGTGTCAGATCCCCAACGTGGGCCTACGATCTGCCCACACGGTGTCCAATATTTGCCCTATGCATATGAGATGCATGAGGTTCAGATGAATATGACTGGCTCGTGCAACATAGGCTGAGAATAGGTGAAGGATAAGGCTGACGGGCCACTGAAAGAGTTATTGTGTGTCATATTCGGTACTCGGTCATCGTAAACACGTGCCACGATAGGTCTTCGTTCCATCAATGGAGGCCTAATTCGGCATTTTCTCATGCAGAGGGCCAGCGTGGTCCAATATCAAGTGCCAAGTTGCAATGGCACATTCAAAGTTCTGATGTAATTTGGAGGATGTCTTGGTGCCTTGAGGGCGCACTCACTCCAGCCGGGAGAGGCTGAGTACATCTGGTTGATGTCGTGACTGGTAGATAACCTGAAGAGAATCGAGGGTGAGGTCAGCACAGTATGCATCCTTGCGGACTCGATGTACGTTCGGTTGGCCCGGTATAGGCTCAGCTCCAGGCCTCGTATGATACGTTGGCGCCAGGACTCGTTCAGTGAGCCAGGAAGATGGGTGCTCTGAGCTGGCGGGCAGGATTGAGCAGGCGCTTCCATTGCCAGTCGAACTCCGCGAGAAAAGATTGATCAGCTTGCAGGAAGCAGACTTGACGAAGTGAGTTGCTATCTAGATCTGAGGCGTTCAAGTCGGCGGTGAAGTCAAACTTGACCGAATATCTCGTGCGAGAAGCCGGAGGAGAAGTTGTTGGAATACGAGTGGCGGGCAGCACAAAAAGCAAGTATAGACCTGTGGGCTAGCGGCGGCCAAGGTGAAAGGTGGTCCTCAAGCATGAAACGACCCGGGGAAGCTCGGAATTGTAGACTTCTAATTCGTCCGCAGGTCGTAGACGGCCGGTCTAGGTGCGGTCAGCGCGACACCGTTCAGTGACTAAGCTGCGCGGTTCCTGGGCGAATCATGCCAAGTTGGCAGTTCGGTCTTTTCATGGTCGTGGGCCCTACCGGCAGCGCCGGTTCTCGTATCGACGAGTGTCTCTGAATCCTTCCACTTCGACGCCTGAGGGCGAGTTCATCGACCGGAGAAACCAGGGTTCGGAGGTTGAGCTGCTGGGGCTGACGCCGCTACTGCTGGTGTGTTGCCGGCGCACGACATATTGGGGCCTATTTTTAGGGACAGCAACATGGCGACGAAGAGGATGAGGGGGAAAGTGGCAGGGTCCAGAAGACCGTTGAGAAAATGTCTGCAGTGATTGTTAGCATTAGCAGTCGCAATAGTCATTTGGGACGAACAAGATGGTCTGATGTGGTGGAAGTCAGCGGTATGCCTTTGAATCAGTTCCAAGGACATGGAAGAAGGATGCTGGACTGCAGCGAGCGATGGCGTCATCTGGCGAATGGCAGCGGCCGCACGGTCTAAGGTAGAGGAAGACACTGCGCCGTGAATTAGAGTATTTCCGCCCTGGAGTTTGTTCTGTGCCGCAAGGTGTGAGGTGTGAGGTGTGAGGTGTGAGGTGTGAGGTGTGAGATGCGGATCGGGTGTGGAGGAGGTTGCGATTGGGTTGTTGGGGGAGATGGCTGTGTCGGGGAAAATCTGACAGGATCTCACATTGGTGGCACAGTGCGTTCGGAGACAACAACTGTAGAGATCATGTAATTATTCCCTGTGTGACAGTGTTATGTAGCAAAACAGAGCACTGGCTTTACGAGGGACTGGCGAGGTGTGGCTTCCTCCTGCCGCAGCTCAACGCAGCGTCACTAATGAGCCACAGCACCTCTCATAGCTTCCTTACTTTACCTACCTCCTGAGGTAAGGTACGTGTTTCGAGGCAGGTAGGTGGGTAGGGTACCAAGGCACCTCAAGATGAACACAACGATCAGAGACCTCAAAATCTCACCCGCTACCTTAGCAGGCGGCATACCCGCCTCTATCTGCTCACCGCTAGGTGGTCGACAGCTCGGAACAGGGTTCAGGGACGCTCGCTACAGAGTATTGAAGTCACGTTGCATTTTCAGATTCCTCCCGCCTGAAGCAAATCGAGCGACCACCAAATCAACAGTAAGTGGCAGCACCACCTGACGACTCGACACCCAATACAAGCCGTATCCGCCATCTCGCTGCCTTCAGCTATCTACGCTATTGACTTCGCTTCTGCTCCTCATCTTTCCACTTGCTCACTGACTCTCACTGCTTGCTCACTCTCGCTCTTACTCTCACTCTCACCCGCCTACGCCCACTTCCGCCTCCCGCTTCTTTCGGACTCCAGCGCAGCGCATATGCATGTTTCGCAGGATCAACAACAAGAACACGATGGATTATAGTCCTCTTCACACAGTATAGCTGACAAGGCACATTTCTATGGCCTGTTCTCCAACACAATCTATTTCGCTGCGTGCTTCGGCGACCTTGACAGAGCGCAAAGATGACTCGCCTTTCATCACCGCACCTCCTCACCGCACCTAACCTAAGCTCATATGCCCGACTTAACCGGTCCGCCTTCTGCCGGCCCTGATCTTTCCTATGGATCTCCGAGGCGTAGTCCGGGCGAGCCTCTCAAGCCATTGCCGTTTTGAGCTTCACTTTGTGGACGGAAGACGCTTGACCGATTGCTCGGGTTTACGCTCTCTTCAAGGCGTCACAATTTGTTTTCATGAATACGACAGGGCGACGATACGGTGCCTCTTCGTCCGGTCTCATACACCAGCTGCGAGATCCAGCTCATTTGCCTATCGAAACACCACATGTACCGCCGACCATTTCCCTACTCGGCTGCATGGCTTATGTTCCCCGTGATGTTGTGTCTCGTAATTATCGCAGCAACGTCGATTCGTACAGCAAGATGGAGATGCTCGATGAGGTCATCTCCCTACCTGTTCATTCACATCTCCTCTTCTGTCATCCATGCCATATCGGGCCTTTGACAGTTTGTCAGCGCTTGAGCTCTCACCCTCAGGGCAGTCAGCGAGGGTTACTATTCCCGCGCCATCAGCGCCTTCAGCCAGACTGTCCGACGTGTTTGCCTTGACTAGCGGCCCCTGAATCATGCCGAGAAGACTTCTGCTCGGTCAGACATAAGCGTCAGTGGGAAAAGCGAGACCACGGCCGACGTTACTTCGTTGTACATCATTCGTTGAAACGTTGGATGTGAGGGCCGGCGCCGACGGTGAGTATGACCTTCATTTCAAAATACGAAGACGGCATTGAGCAAAAGTTTTATTCTCCGCTCGCGGGATATGTCCTATGCAGGACACGGCTTTCACCTTTTTGGTTACAGCGCGTTGGTGCCTGTCGGCTGGTTCCTACCCCTGACGAGGATCAGGCCGGGATGCAATTGAGATGGTCACCATCCCGGATCTTACTGGGCCTGCCTGCTATTTCCACATTGCCCGAGCCTCAACCTCGACGGCAGTTGGCAAAGACGGGCGAGAGAGAAAAATTCCACACCTTAAAGCTGCGCTGCGCTGCAATCGCTACAAAGAGATGGAAATCTTTAAGCCTTAAATCTTAGCTTGGCACGATAGTCTATCCTCTCGCGACACTCAGACGCAAACGAGGCTAGTTTTCTATTGACCGTATGCATCAATGCTGTTTATAGCCTCGAGAACAGAACGAAGTTCTGACTGATTAGCTTCCTGTAAATTTACCACGCTACAATCAACGGCCCATCCGGGTTACATCAGGCAGGTCAGACATGCCCAAGTTCAAGACCAGCTTCAAGACAACGGTTGCTTTCTAGACCAGAAGTTTCTTCGCCGGCTCTAGTGGATGCATTTTCGCCGTTATGGTAACATACTAAGACAACGTGTTCATCGAGACACGTTGTACCGGACTTCCCGGCCGAGCAGTAGTAGGGCTGCTAGCGTCGCATGCTGAGCCCTTTAGAGTTGACTCGCTTTGAAGTTACCTGGCTGCCTCGACACCGGTCTCGTATGCGAGGTCCCGAGCGTTCGATGAGTATAGTAGCGTAGTCCTGCCACCTCGACGTGACATCACTTCAACCTTCTTGTTCGGGCGAACTGCTGCTGTAGCTGTCCATTTCCGGGCGCCCGTCAAATGTTTGAAGCTTTTCAGGCTTGAGTTCCCGAACAGTGCGCTAGTTGGGAGTTTCTGTTTTCCATGGATGCGTTGGACCTTGGCGGGATGTTGCGGATACCTACCTTGCTGGACTAAAAGGTATTCCTTCGCCTCCCTCAGTACAGTGAGTTACCACGCCCGAACATCCATATTCCTCTTCCGTCTCTCTTTCCTCAACAGATAACAACACAAATTATCTCGTGGTGTAGTGATAACATGCGTGCTTGTCGCGCACGCGCCCCTGGTTCGATTCCGGGCGGGAGAGACCCCCGTTTTTTGCTGCTTGTTGGGTGTCGTCCCCTATCTCATCCCGTGCCGCAGTTCAGTGGCGACATCAACTGTGCGCGATCATCTCTTGAGAAACCCCTACGTCGATAAGGTCTTCGTAGGAAAGTTCTTGTGGCCCGTAGGGATAGATAGATGAACACTTTCTTTGTATGTGTTTTATTGAGAGCCGGGCCGAGCCCCACTTACGATGATGCCGACGCCGACGCGCAGTTCGGAGGAGGATCCACCTTTCCCGCACCGGTCCGTCTCCGATGGCTGATTTCCTCGAGTTCCTGGTATCAATCGCTCAGTTGCCACGCGAGTGGCACCAGACGTTCACAAGTCATGATTTTCATTAGTACAACTTTTATCCGATGAAGACAATACTCCGATGGGACTCCGGAGTATTATTATGCCCCTGCGACTGACTGTTCAGTTGTGCACTTCTGTTCCCGTACCTCCGCCTCACATATCCGGCGACGCCGTACCTCATCCCGAACCTCACCGTTGGATCAAGCCACCAAGCCTCTCAGAGTTTTCCACAAACAAAACATTGAGCTATGAGCTATCGTGTCGTCTTCATCTCCAATAACAAGCGGGCGATTAGTTTAGTGGTATAACAACCCCTTCGCACAGGGTTGGTCCTAAGTTCGATTTCTAGATTGTCCAGAAACGTCTCACTATAGCGTTTTGCGCTGGACAGCTCCTACTGAGTGCTCGATTTTGGTCGCCACCCCCCCTTCCCCGGAGCAAACCCAAGAAAAAGAAATCAAGATGTCCGTGTAATCTCACAGTTCAAGACCTCCCTCCCTTCTTAACAATGTGCATCGTCAAGTTTCCACAGTTTTGAATTTTGAATTATGAGCTCACTAGTCACCTAGAGTCACTAGTCACCAAGAGTCACTAGTCACCAAGAGTCACTTGTCACAAAGAGTCACTGAAGGCAAAAAAAAAAAGGCACACTGGGGCCTTATCACTTGAATCCCCGGAAGATCTACTGAAAAGTCTTGCCGAGATGTCTTAATTTCAATGCAATCTATATGGAGCATATGTGGCCTAGCCTTTCTTCGGTAGTCTTGTACTAGAAGTAGTTTAGAATAAAAGAAAACCTCTAACGCTAGATGAACCTTATATTATATCCCATTCGGCACTATCACTTTCGTCGCAGCTGCAGCCCGCTCTGCTGTGCCGTCGTTGACCTTGCCAGGCTCCACGACGGACTGCGTCGACTGCCTCCAAGAGCGATCAGGCCCGCCATCACCTTCTTCTCTCAAGGCCGTGCCGATCGTACCTCTTCGCCTTCCTCTCTCCTCGAGGAAAGCGATGAGGACGATGACCGGCACGGTCAAAGCCCCCGTCACCAAGCTGGCAACGTAGCCTTTTCGGTAGTTTGGGGCGTCCGTGACGGGGTAGAAGATCAAAGGCCACCACGTCTATCTCGGTCAGCGGAATGAACGTACGCTGTTTTCAGAGCACCAGCGGATCCGCACTCACCACAAACGCAAAGTCAAACGAGTTCATGAACCCCGTGGTGACGGCCCGGAGCTGCAGGTCGTGGCCCGTCAGGTCCGCCATCCAAGAGTACCACAATGCCTGCGGCGCGTAAGTAGTGCCCATCAGGTAAAAGGCGAAGAAGTAGCCGGCGTCTGGCGGGTCTGCGATCAAGATGGCGCTGCTGACGACGAAGGTGAGGCCGATGCACAAAGACGCCTGCCAGCGGGAACGAAGTCTGTCGGAGACGGCGCAGTAGATGAAGGTGGCGACTATCCCAGTTGCAAAGGTTCCCGTTGGGTAGTTGTTCTGCTGGATCACGCTGTAGCCACGAGATGCCATCCAGAGCGGCATCACGTTGTTGCCAAGAGCCTGAACGCTGAGGGAGTAGACTAACATGAGAAGTCAGTGAGATTGTCACCTTGCTCATGCTCCGCCCCACCTCGGACTTACGCATGAAGACGGTTGGAAGCAGCCAGAATTGCCAACTGAGAAGCACGCGCCGAAAGACGCCGGTATTCCACGTCTTCGTCCTCGCCTCGCCAAGACGGCGCACAGCGAACTCCTTCTCTTCGGCGGAGAGGAACCTGGCTGTGCGATGCCCCGGCAAGTCCGGGATCGCAAACCAGCCTGAGCCGAACGTCAGCTCCTACCCAACGCACTCTATCGGATGTGGGAAAAAGACGCACCAAAGACAGCAAACGGGATCGTCACACACGAGACCACCACGAAGATGAGCCGCCAGGGCGCCAGCGGACCGTTCGACAAGGAAGCCAGCAATCCCGCCTGGATCCAGCCGCCGGCCATGTTTCCGAGATTGCCAAACGCGCAAAAGACCGCCGCGCGGGTCGCGAGTTCGGACTGCTTGTACCACGAGCCGTAGATGAAGTGGGCGCCCACGCTTTGCGTGTGCGGTTAGTGAAAGATGCGGCTGCTATCCGAGACCATCGCGGCGCGGAAAACTCACTATGCGACTGCCGAGAAGGCGCCCTCGAAGCCGTTCAGGACGAAGACTTGGTGCACATTTGTCGTGCGAAAAGTCACCAGAGTAAGCACGCTCCAGACGGTATTCGCTGCGACGAAGACATATCGCGGCTTGACGACCGTGAGAAGCGACGTCGACGGGATTTGAAAGACGGCATAGGTGACCAGGTAGATCGTGTGCATGTAATTGAAGTCCTGCGGCGAAACACAGAAAAAAAAGGGCGCAAAAGGTCAGAATGCGTTTTGCGGCAACCGACAAAAGAGAGTCCTCCTCACCTTTCCCTGGAACCCCAGGTCCTCCCTCATCCCGCTGATGTAGGCCGTGCTGTAGCTGGCGCGGTTGATGCCGAACAGAAACCAAATCACCGAGAAGTAGACGAGGACCGTGAAGTCCAGCTTGATGAGCAGCGATCGCTCGACGGACGGAGGGCCCCAGAGGGCCGTCTTGATTTCCAACAACGACGACGACCTGGACATGCTGGAGTCTTCTGGACGTGAAGCAGCAGAAAGCAACGGCGACGATTCGGAAGTTCCTGTCGCCATTCTGAAGTCCGGGCGCGCGTAACGCTGTCGTGCGTGTTTCTCCTACCGTCGCACCCGGCTGGTCTCTGCAAAAGTACGATGTCGTCTTTCCAGGTTGCCGATTCCGCCATACTTTCTCCGCACGCTGGCGTCCCCGGGCACGGGACGGTGGGGGCGTGTAGTATGTAGGTAGTAGCCCCAAGTAACATCAGCACCGTTCAGTTAGCGTGTGTCTAACGGACAAGGCCTTGCCGAGGTCACTCAATAGCGCGCTGCCGCTGCTGATCTTTGGTTCACGACTACAAAAGCCGCTGACGAGGGATGAGGAAACATCTCGATCGAAATCCGTCCCCTGCATATGGTCAATTTGCAGAATGCTGCTTAGAGGTCATTAGCGACAATAAGATTAAGATTAGTTCCTATCGCATTAGACGAACGGCGATGTTGCTCAGGCCAAGACATACTCATCTCACCTTGAGTATTGCGTGAGGTGAGGCCAGAATCCGAACCCTTGAATTTTCGATAGGGTAAGCCTTCGGGCACGATTCGTGCAGTTCCCTTACCCAAAGCGTCCCTGGTTTGATCACATAAGATACACCAAACCTCTTGTGGCGATGGGGCAGTCACATTCGGTAACACCATCAGAATGAAGACATTGACTAAGGGAAAACGCTAATCGAGATATCAAAAAGGTTACGATTTGCATGACCAATATCTTAACAACAACGTAGTAATCACCCGAAGATGGATCGAACGAGTGTCGCCTTGCAGCATCACAAGCAACAAAGAGTGTTCGGGCAAGCCCCGTAAAGCTTTCAGTCTGCCAAAATCTCATCGGAAGAAGACGAGGATGAGCCTGAACTCACAGAGCCGTTCGACTGGGCATCACCATACCACGGCATGGTTCCCGAGTCGGTATTGAACTCGGTGTCCGTGGCGTTGGTCCACTCAGCTACGATCCGACCGAGATTACCCCACAGCTCCTCAGCCATGTCCTTCTCGCGAGTGGGCTCGGGTCCATATTCGGGCTCGAAACCAAGCTTCCACTCTTCCAACTCCCGCTCGCTGCTGCTCGTGGAGTCGGTGAGCCAACTCATCACCGAAGACGGGGCGCGGTGCCAGCGGCGATTGCAGCGGGGAGGGGCAACGTCGACGACGTTGATTCCAGGAGGACCCCGTGGGAAAGCCGGCGCCGGAGGCGGGCCACACATCCAATTAGGTGGCGGAGGCGGACCACCCGTGAAACCTGGGTGCGGGGGCATACCACCACCTCCGGGTCGCATACCCGGTGGTCGCATGCCAGGCCTCATGCCCGGCGGGAACATGCCCGGCGGCGGCGGCGGCGGCCCCATGTACGGCTCTTCCCACGTCTGAGTGGCAGACGTGCCGGGCACAACGCCGTCGGCGAAGGCAGAGAGGCGCATCGTCAGAACAGCACCCGGCTTGATAGTAGTCTCCCAGGCTGCAGGAGTGATGACGACGTCATCTGCCATGACAACCTCGAAGGCGCCATCCCGGACGATGGGCCACATTCTGTTGATATCACGGAAGCGACTATGGATAACAGAGCGCGCACCCTTTCGAGACGTCAGCGGCGTACCGATTCGGGGCGTTGAAGCAAACACATACCTTGAGAGTGCGGCATTGCTCGTATGGCAAAACAATCTTGCGACCAAGGGGGTCTGTCAGATGGACAGGCTCCTTAGCGAGCTCCATGGACATGTACGCGACAACAAAGTCTGGCAAGCTGCGGGTGTCGACCGCGATGAGGTTCCTGACCCGGCCGTCCTTCTTCTGAGCGCGTTGGGGAGCGTTTTGCACGGCCAGGCGGAATCGAGCATCGACACCAATCAGCTGGTCTCCTGGGTTGTTTCCGACTTTTCCGAGAACGCGCTTAAGCTGACGAAGCAGTGTCTTCGGCTCAAAAGACAAGACAGGTGGCTTCTTTGAAGAAGTTGCGTCTCCACTGCAAAGAATAGTCGCCTCAAGCTCAAGGTTATCAAGAGGCGGGAGGCCGCGGCCGAAGAGGCCCCGCATCCACTCCGCCATGCTGTTGAACACCTTCGCAGGAAAGCGGCGCTTTGGTGTCAACAACTTGACATCAATGGGTTCTGGGGGAGGAAGCGGGGCTTCAAAGACCGGAGGTGGCGGCGGAGCCTCAATAGCAGCGGGAGGTGGAGGTGGCGCAAACTCCTCAACGGGAGCCGGCTTCTTCTCATCTCTAGCTTTGTCGCCACAAAGCGAGGGCGGCCTGGAGTCCTTGGCTGTCACGCCGGACCTCCATGATGCCGCGTCGTCGTTCGAGCAGACACTCACGGCATCGGCATCTCCGGCTTCGGCGGCCTTGCCGGCCTTTCTGGCGAGTCGCGCTTCCTTCCTGGATTTCTCTTCCGCCTTCCTCTCGTAAACCTCCACAAGGCCTTTGACAGCCGTGTTCCTCTGCTGTAGCAGCCGGCTTGCCAAAGCTCTTGAAGCTAACTCCTCATCAAAGCTGCCAGGAGCTCGTGGGGCCCTGGTTTTACGTGTCAAATTTCGAATCTCAGCGAATCAGAAGGCGATTACTTACTTGATCTGAAGGCGCGCCACATCAAACACCTGCATATGCAGAAGCAAGCAGGCAAACAGCCATGACAACTGCTTTTCAGCGGTTTCGAAAGCGTCCTTGACTAGTGTCCAGTTCATGTTTGACCCAATGGCGCAGAGTCGTGCGGCCTTCAAGTCTTCCACCCGAATAGTCTCGCAAGAGACGTCATCAACGACCTTAGCCGCGAGACTGGCTCTGTAGATACTACGGATAATGGTGACATACGTCTTTCCGCAGCGGACCGCCAGGTCTTCGACATCTCTGCGGCCGGCGTCTGTGTAGACAGTTGACGGATCATGTTTGTCAGTTCCGAGAAAGTCCCAGAGCTGAGCGAGAGTGGATGCTGTGCCGAATATTTCATTGACAAGCCACCTGACGTCCCCGTCGGGGTTTTTCGTACCCAGGCCGTAGATACTGAGCTTGTTAGCCAGCTGGAACCCGAGGTTCACGATGCTGGGCACATTAGGAGAGGGAGCCACGCTGCTCAGGTACGCGGCCATGATGTCGTTTGACAATGAAGAATGAGGTGAGGGAAATGAATGAGAGGCCGGACTGAAAGACCTAAGGCTCCTTCACTTCAGTCCGCGATGGAGAGCGGGGTATTTGACCGTCAGCATCGCAGAAGGGAAGCGCAGTTGTGAGCCTCATTTGTGCCCATTGGGCTGGCAGTCTCCTGCTTGGTGACTTGGCATACGGCCAATGAGCCGCACCAGCTGAAGCAGCGCAGCATGGTCCCCCAATATCCTCATGAGCCATGACAGACTAGAGCTGCAGCCTAAGCCAGCCCAGTTGTTCGGTTGGTCTTCGTGTTATCCCGGGTTGGTTTTGTTTTTGTGTGGCATGATGAAGCCCATCGATGCTGGGCCCGGCCAGACTTGACTGGTTCGCATGTTATCTCCGAAAATCGAATCGAGGCATCCAGCGAGGCATCGTCCTGTTGATGGCGCTCGACCTAAGTCCCATCGCAGAGCCGCGGCCTTGTTTGCAGCGACACCAACCACGATCTGGTACTAGCTCATAGCGCGTTGCTGCCTTCAAGCCTGCCTCAAATTACGGCACGCTCTGAACATTGTGAGGCAGGCTTGGAGGTCCAGAAGCTTTGGCTTCCCTGTGCTGCAGGAAAGTGGGAAATCGCAGTCCGCCTCGGGAACCTGCCTCGAGATGAAGATGAGGGGGAGGAGGGTCAGGGATGGTTGCATGTAGCGGGAACGTGGACACGCTTGAACCAGAGAAAGTGCTGTACAGCAGCAGAGGCACGTGATCAACCCGCGGGGCCGAATGCAGTGCTGACGGAGGGCGGTTATGCCTCCTTTCACTCCATCATGTTCCGTTGGTCCACGTCCTGCATACATCCTTCTGCAGGCTCTGGAAACAGGGCTTCGAATCGCATGCGACTTCCCGTGCGATACTCTTGTACAATTCACCAAATTTGGTGCCTTCAGCATGTGATTGGCCTCACATACGCATGAATATTTGGCTTTATCGCTGCAAGTCAACAGCATCGACGCAACGATAGGCCTCTATTTGGCGTCCATTTCCGTCATCCCTTGACTCCGCGCTGCGTTCGCCTTTGGGATTATGAAACCGTCCGGCACCCTCGTACGGATTACACCCGTCGCATCCTACTTTTCTGCAGCTTCGCGCATCTTGCGGACGTTGTCTTCACCATAGCTACCGAGCGGATCCAAAGAGCCGTTGCTGTAGTTGAGGTAGCGGAAGTCAACATCGCCAATGACCGACTTGGCGTACGCCTCGACTTCGTCGATAGCTTCCTTGAGCTTTGGAAATGCAACGCCCTCTCGAGCTCAAACGCGTCGACCTCAATCCCCCAACCCAGCAGGACGCAGTCTTCCTCGAAACGCTCCAACCCAAACATGTTACCACCGCAAACCGCTGAGTGTTGGCCAAATGATGCGGGCAGCTCCTGCAGCCCCATGGAGGCCCATGGAGGAATGGAAATCTTGGTCCGGAATACGGGCTAAACTTAACCAGAGATTCAGCTTCTTGCTCACCGTCCAGGCTCGTCGGAAGGTTCATGATAAAATGATCCTTGGTCTTGGGCATGTATGCCCACATCACCAAGATGTAGGCGTCCGGGTGAGTCACGAGGTTACAAATAAAATGCGACAGCGCCGTGACGAGCTCTAGAGTTGGCTCCTTCGCACAAACGAGTCTCACACCCTACATGCCATTGGAAGGGAAAGTCACGAGGTCGAACCGCGTTACAATTCTGAAGTTATTCCCACCACCCTTGAGAACTCAGAACAGGTTGACGTCTTCGTCCTTGCCGGCCTGGAAAACTGCCGTCAGCAAGGACAACCTCATTGTTAACAACCGGGTCTGGGGGTCTGGATTTGGCTGTCAGCTAGCTGGTAGGTATCACGCCAGGAATCAACCCAGTACTTCTATTAGGAGACCATCTTGTGGGATAGCTGACCATAAAAATCACTTTACATTCAGAAAATAGGCAGTAGGCAGGTACATCATCATCATTATGCCACTATTGTCAATATCAAAGTCCTAATAGTAGGAAAAGCTAATAGACGTGCAGAAGAGGTAATTATTCTAGGATCATTCTCATGAAGTATAGTATAATCCTTGCCCGAAGTTACTAGTAGTTATTATAGAAGATATTTTCTCTATAAAACCCATTGCGCTAAATTCATGCAGCACAGTAGACCGTTCCCTTGTAGGTGCTTCCCGAAGCCATGCATGTAGTGCCGCCTTTATCATTCCTTGATAAAACTGAAACGTCGCGTGGATGAATGTATGTCGGGATTAAGAGAAGAGAGACACACTTCAAAGGTAGATGTCAATATGCTATTCGGACTAAAAATCAGCCTCAATACACTTACGCAGTAAGTGTGAAGGCCGTTTGCTTCACAGCCTCCATCACCAGCGGTTCCGGTGTCGCAGTACCGCATGTACGCAGTTGCAGTTGCAGCAAAGAGAAGAGTAGTAAAAAGTCTCATTGTAGCTTAGTTACAAAAGAGTTAATATTGATAAATTCCGGATAATTAATAGGTGAGAGTATTAGCTTTGAGGAAATTGACTTAGCCTTCGACAAACGGGCGCGGTCATGATTTATGCTTTTCTAATATATGATATCCCCCATGAAAGATTATCTAGTTATGACTTTACTCTTACTAGTATTTAAGGGCTTATAGTAGGTAAATACTAATAATTTTAAAGTCTTGTTACTCAATAAGGCAGATTATGGGCTAGTGCAGATATGTACTGCGGTACTAGGCCAAAGTTTTACCCCCTATATAGGTATCTGTGGGGCAGCACCGATTTCCCTGGTTTTCGCCGTTATTACAGCTCGAACTTTCATTAGCGGTTCACAACTCACCTTACCCCTCCGCAAAAGCTCATCTTACCCCCCTCCACCTAACTATACCATTCTGGGCAGGCGCCCGCACGCGCTATACCAGATTGGGGGGGTAAGCCGACCTCACGCCGACGTTATGCCGATATTGCGCGCAGCACCCAGAAGTACCTTTTTAGTATTTTAATTCAAGCCTTCCTTCTAACTTATTGATTTCAAATATTTTCTAAATATGTTCCTATCATGTTTGTAACATGTTTTGAACATGCTTGAATATTAAAGATATATCTTAAGATATATTCAAAACATTTCTAGAAACATGTTCCTGTTATGTTTGTAATATGTTTTGAATATGCTTGGATATTAAAGATATATCTTAAGATATATTTAAAACATTTTTAGAAATATGTTCCTGTTATGTTTGTAATATGTTTTGAATATGCTTGAATATTAAGATATATCTTAAGATATATTCAAAACATATTTAGAAACATGTTCCTGTCATGTTCGTAACATGTTTGGAACATGCTTAGGTTAATAAGTTAGAAGAATATTGAGGAAGATGTACAATTGTGGTACAAAACTAGTCTGTGCGCGCGCTCACGGCTAAAAGTGGAGGGTGTAAGATGAGCTTTTGCGGAGGGGTAAGGTGAGGTGCAGGCCGCTTTCATTAGTTGGTGCCCCTTGCCACAATCCCCTGCCTGTAGAGAAATACACGCCCGGGGGTTTTATATACCCATACAACTAAGTAGCTATAATAAGCATTCAGGGTTCATAGTTTATAGCTGCAGGAATATATAGTACTACATTAAGATAGTGATCCTTAGGGTAGCTGGTATTTTGACGTGGTCGTTTTGGTATTTGGCCCGATCTAACTATATCCGTTAGCCGCGCCACCTTCGCCACGATGTGTGATGACCCACGAAGTACTGATGTTTCCCAGGCAACAACATTGCTGCTGTCCTATAACCAGCTGTTTTCCCAGCCAAATTTACACCTCTGAAGACGCCAACGATGTCTGAGATTGAGGGAGAGACCTTCGAAGAGTGCTGGCTGCGAGTCCGCGTGAAAACAGCTGTTTTGACATGATATTGGGACAAAATTACCCTCTGTTTTTCCTACGCTAAAACAACGCGCCAACATAACAATAACAACGCGATAGTTCAGCAATAACTTCACGGGTCTCGAAGCCCCGATGAATGTACTGCAAACTTGAGGTACTTTAAGAAAGGTGGGTATTATGTGTGTGGCGCGGTATGGGACGCTTGGCTAATATATTGGGTTTAGCCCGGGCCAAATACCAAAACGACCACGTCAAAATACCAGCTACCATCCTTAGTGCTAAGAGAGATAATAGGATATATCAGAGACCTTACTTAATGGAATTTATATAGCAAGGAATACTATAGATACTATACGAAAGTATATTAGACTACTGCGGTACCGGGCAAAACAAAACCACCCAGTCAGGTGTTTGCGGGCCAGGCAAACCAGGGCCGGTACATCGCTCACACAGCTATTCAGCAGTTAATCCAGAGCCTCAAATGGGCCGCCAGTCCCCGCGATACTAGCTCCACAGGTTTTACTTACCCATCATACCATAGTAGATTACTACAAGCAGCTTTGAGACTTTATCAGCTAATATTATTAGATTAAGGGGCCATAAGTTCGCATATAGAGGAGAGTTAGGCTAAATATCTGCATGACTCCGCGCGGGCTGCCGCGGCCTCCGATGCGATAAGGGCGCGGGCCGAACAGGTGTCCGCGCCGTATAAAGCGATTCTGTCGAAGTGGGCGTATGCCGATTTGACCCGAAATCCGTCCCGACACGTAGCCGGATTGTGGGTACCTGTATCTAGCAGAGATTTTGGTGGAGACCTTTGTACCTCAGAACTTACGAAATACACACACCAAATTTCACCCAATTGACGCGGAAAAGTCCGATAGATTCAGAGCATAACGCCATTCCGGCGTCAGTTAGATTGAGTACCCCTACACCTCTTCGGCACCCTCTTAAGCCTATTCAGGTAAGTTCTAGGTTAGCTTTGCCACAGATACACTTTTGGCCGCGGGCCAGACTGAATTAAATATATGAATAATAGATAAGCGTTTTAGAGTAGAAAGTTTATTACTACTATATTATATTAAAGTTTTATCTATTATAGTTTAAAATTTCTTTCGCTGTGCTACTATTGGCGATAAGCCTCTATATAACTTCTGCGTGACTCGCAGTATTACACCTGTCCCAGCATCTTCAAGGTTAGCGTAGTACTTGCGGGGCTTAGTAATACGGAAGGCCACGCAAGAACCGCACTAACCTTTAAGATGCTGGGACAGGTGTAGTATAACTACGCGAGATATAGCTACCGCCACACGCACTGCCCGAATAGGCTTAAGAGGGTGCTTATGTCGGACTTTTACGCGTCAATTGGGTGAAAATCGGGGTGTGTATTTCGTTAGTTCTGAGGTACAAAGGTCTCCACCAAAATCTCTGCTAGATTCAGGTACCCACAATCCAGCTATCGGTCGGGACGGATTTCGGGTCAAATCGGCATACGCCTATCGGCGTACACCCAGTTCGACACGCCCCCTCAGGTTGGTGCCCAAAGGGTCCAAACTGGACAAACTGGCCAAAATGGCCCAAATGGCCCAAATAGCCAAAATAGCCACTTTTGCAAATCTCAAATCCCCCACTTGTAGGCCCTTTTATATATAGCCTATTTGAGGGTATACCTATCGCTTTAAATCGCTCCCGCTCATTAAAACCTCCCAGTGGGTAGGAAAGAGTGACGCTATTTATAGAGCTATTTTAGCCTGTTTAGCCTCTAATTCAGTACGCCTGTTATCTGCGAGAAGGTCGCTTTTATCCGCGAGGTTAAGTTGGCTAATGAAGGTGGCGAAGGCGGCGGCTGGCAGGGCTTTTGTCATCCCGTCTGCTATTATTTTGGCTGATTGGGTGTAAATAACCTCTATATAGTTATCCTAAATCTCTTATTATAGCTAATAGTTGTGGATATTGATGTAGCGTAACTTGGTTTATAGTTAGATAATCTCTTAGGTCACTAGCTATATCGTTTGGGTATTATTATATTAGATAACTACCTTGAGGCTATTATAAGTCTAATTATAAGGCTAATCGACTATATAGGAAGGCTATCCTCTAGGAGGGAGGCTTACCTATAAGGCAGTTATTAGCTAGCTTACGAATAGTTCTTCTTTTATAGCCTGCGATAGGGCTAAAAGCTCTGCTTCTGTAGTGGAAGTTGTGACTGTCTGTTGTTTGTTGGCCCTCCAAGCGATTATCCCTCTGAATAGCTTTATTGCGAAGACTTGAGAGCTCTTTTGATCTATCGAATTATCTGCGAAACTAGCGTCTAAAGCTACCTCTAACCTATTAGTATCCTTTACTCTATACTTAAGGTAGAGCCCTTTTGTCTTTAGTAGGTATTATATAGCCTGATTAGCGGCTTAGTAGTGTTTTAGGCTAGGGTTTTTAGTTGAATCTTATAAGATGACTGACTGCAAAGGCGATATTGGGTCTGGTTATTATAGCAGCATATAGTAGCGATCCGACCTTTTGTTGATATAGCTGAATCTCTTGAGGTATTGCTTGCTCTTTATATAGTAGCAGCTCTTTAGCAGCTATTGGGGTATTATATTGTGAGCTAGTATTAATATGGTCCTTCTTTTTTAGTAGTTTTATTAACTTATCAATAAATACCGACTGCAATAGCTATAGCCTCTTGTTTAGATGATCTCGAAGGACTTCGAACCCTAGGAACCAATATAGGTCTTAACTCCTCTTGAAATAGTATTGTTTTTATAGTGGTCTGATTAGCGAGGTGGCATGACTGCGATCTTTGGAGGGATATGCTATAACGTAGTTATTAATATAGAAGAAGAATAAGACCTTGCTATAGCGCTAACAGCAGTTTTCGCTAGGTATCTACTCAGAATTGAGAGCATTTAGACCCTTTTTGAGGTGTCGCTACCATAAAAGAGGGGATCTGCAAAGCCTATGTAGGGCCTTCAGCAGCTTGAGCACTCTTCTAGGCTCTTAGTACCCTAGTGGCATCTCTATATAGACCTCTTTATTAAGGTTGGTATATATAAAGGTATTAATAGCGTTATATTGGATTAGATCTATATTAAATCAGTTAGTGATAGCGACGAGGGTTCTAAATGATATCCCAGCTAATGTGGCAGTATAGTTATTATAAAGGTCGTGAGGCTATTAATCACCTCTTACTATAAGTCTCGCCTTAACTTTCAGAAGCTTGCTATACCTATTTAGCTTATAGGTATATACCTAGTAATATCTAAGGACCTTATAACCCTTTGTAGTCTTTTGTAATACTATTAACTAAGATTGGGATATTTAGTAGCTCTAGAGATAACTCTCTTTAGCCTAAATAAACTTAGCCCCTATAGGGTGATTTTATAGTTTAATGTATAATAAGGGTAACTTTAGTAATAACTTCTAGTAGGCATCTTGCTATTTTAGATTTATCCCTAAAGTTATTACTTCTGGGGCTAGGAATAGTAGCCTTATTGTGATATCCTGGGTAAGGTTATATAACCTGCTTACTAAAGGGTTAATAGGTTAATTAGACCATGCTGAAGACCTTTAACTATTATCAGTTTCATATACACGAGGCATGCGATATATATTAGGTTTACTTATATAAGGTAAGTGAAATTTATTAGTGGCATAGCCTAGGAAGACTGCCTTATATAAAGTCCTCGTGGTGACTCTAACTTTTAAACAGAAGTCTGAACTCAGGTTAGTATTATTAGAAACTACTAAGATACGCCCCCTCATATTGAGGTTAGCATATATGCCTTCCTCAAGTGCTTAGAAGAACGTTAATTTGGGGGACTATAGGAAAGTTAGTAGCAGAGCAAATTTTGCTTGAAAATAGCCATAAACTAGCTCTAGTGCTAATACTTCACTATTTATTTAGTTATTTTCATCTTCCACACGTCATAAGTCGTCATTTAGGTCTATAATAGCTTCAGAGTCGCTCCAAATAGCAGTTCTTAAGTCGAGGAGCGCAGTATAGTAATTTTGGATCTCCTCCAGAGTTATATCTTTGAAGTTATTATAGCAGGTATCTATTCAGCTATTAAAAATAGCCTCCTTATTAAAAAGGACGTCTTAAGTAGTAATAACCTCTCCTTTCAGAGGGTTCCAAATCCTATAGCTATTTAAGGTAGTATAACTAATAAGGTAGCCAATCCAGGCTTTTATAGCTAGTTACTAGCATCAATTTCAATAAAGTTAGGCGTCTGAAGTCATCACAAAAGACTTACTACTATATGCTTGAAGATAGGTCAGATTAAGTACTACAAAACCCTCTTTTAACGTCTTATGAAGCATCTCATAAGGCATCTTCCAGCCTTTTTGCTGTTTTTATGGCGTCCAGTTATATAGGTAGGTAGCCGCTTTCATGATTTCGGGCCATAATACCATAAGTAGCGAGGCTAAGAGTTATAGGGCGCGGGCCTTTTGCTTAATAATAGCAGCAATCCTTTCAGCGCCTCTATTTTAGGCTTATATATTTAGAGCGGATAGCTCTATTTAAATACCCTTACTTTTAAGCCTTACTACAACTCTTAGGTATTAAAGTATCTCATTATCAGCCTCAATAACCTGGACCTTAGTCTTATACTATATGTTAATTATTAATATAACTTCATCTACTACTTAGATGAGGGATTCGCTTAATAAGTTAGCTAGATAAAAGTCCCAGGCGAAGCCTGAGGCTCTATCCGCTACAATAGCTACTAACATATACTCTCTATATCCCTTATTATAGTCGTAGAAGTTAATAGCAATCCTTTCGCTAGGTTTTAATAATATCACTAACTCTCTTGGGGCTCAGCGGACCTATCTTATTATCTTCGCCATAGCGCAAGAGTCGCACTTAATAGTCTCAATAGGCTTATTATCGTTATTAATATAAACACCTCTTGTGGCCTCAGGTAGCTATTATAAGGGTTCTGGGCCGCAATAGCTAACATGTTAATACTATAATAATATTAAACCTCAAAGAGGTCTGCAAATAGTTAAAGAGTTATACTTTTGGCGATAAGGACGTTCATATATCTTATCTAGAGGGGTAATAGATTTATAGCTATTAGTAGCTATTACTATAAACCCTATAGAGATACTTACCCCCTTATATAAATAAGACTTAAGTAGATACTATTAGTTAATATTAAATATCTCCACTACATGGGTATAATCTCTTCATTAAAGGCAGTTTTAATCAAGGTTACCAGGTCTAGTATCCCACTACATACCCTTCTTTCACAGTAGTTACATAGATATAAGGCTAGTAGCTAGCTATTTACAATATGCCACGTTATTAAGTTAAAGGGTTATTAGTAGCCCTCTAGGGCCTTAAAGGTGAAGGTCTACTAACCCCCAGCTATTAATAGTAGCTCTTAAGGTCCTAGCGATAATAAAGTTATTATGAGAGGCTAATTAAAGGTTAATAAATCGTGAGAGATTATTAAATATATATATTATCGCTCTAGTATTAAGTAGGATTGAGGAAGAGACGGAGCATTAAACTTTATTAATTACTATAATGTCCCCCTATATCTGGTATTATAGCTATAATATAGTCATTAACCTAATTAATAAGTCTTTGCCTTTTCAAATTCCTCCACTAAATCACCACCAGGCTAGATCCTCTTAATAATATAGTTAATAAGGTTTTTATTGAGGTTAAACCATTTAGGCTAGTCCTCTAGAAAGGCGACGTAGCAGCGCTAAAGCATATATCCCTTATAGTAGCAGAGAGCATACTACCTGTTATTGCTATAGTTATTTAGGCGAGGCTTCTTTTTATATAAGTCTTACTAGCTGCTAGCCTTATACTTATAACCTCCTCCTTGATGTTAATGCTTATTATTATTATTATTGGTATTATTATTGTTAGCCTCCACTATTATAGGCCTAAATATACCCCTCCCAGGCTTGCTTCTAAAGGCTATATCTATAAGTTGCTAAATAGCTTCACGGGTAGCCAGGAGGATATCACTAGCCTCAAGCTTGTCTTTATTAGCCTTCACGCCACGAGGGCTTAAGAACCTCTAATCTAGGTAGCTAAAGGAGAGTTACTTAAGACCCTATAGTAGTTATTAAACTATAAGTTTAATTACTCTATTTGAGGGACTTTTGCTGCTTAGCCTTTAAAGATAGCTATATCCTATTGCTTAACCTAATAGGTAATCTCTTCTTATGTAGTAATAGTTTGAGTTTTCCTATTTAAAAGGATATCTTTATACTTACATACTATAGCCTTCTTTTAATTAATAACTAAGCTACTAACTTAGGCCTAGAGCTTTAATACCTAAGTAGAAATATCTTCTTTTACAAAGTAGTAAGTCTTAAGGTATTAGCAATACATAGTATTAGATATCTAGTTCTATATTGTGGCGACGTTTCTGATATACTTAAAGTAGACCTTCTTCTCCTCTGCATATTAAGTTATTATAGTATTATAGAACTTTATCTCCTTCTCTTTAAAGTTATAAATAGTATCCTCTTTATTAGTAGGGGCTGCTATATTACTTACTATTTAAGTACTTAGGTAGGCCCTAATAATAAGCCTTGCATCTAGAAGGTTGGGTTTTGTGATAGCATTACTAAGCAATAGCTTGTTGGTCTTGCTTGGATTGATATAGTGCTATAATTCAACTCTAGAGGCGCGAGCCTCCAGCTAATTAATCTATAATATCCAATCCTTCGGACTATTCAGCTGGATCTTCGTGATAGCCTCATCAGCAGAGGGCTTGGACATGTTGGGAGGTATTGTAGGCCTTTAGAGGGTAGCGAAGCGAAGAGTAGGTTAGGTGCAATTGAACGCGTTATCCGGTCGCGATAGCTTCAAAATCGGGTAATAATACGTATAAGACTCTTAATTATCAGACTTTTACGTATCAATTGGGTGAAAATCGGGGTGTGTATTTCGTTAGTTCTGAGGTACAAAGGTCTACACTAAAATCTCTACTAGATACAGGTACCCACAATCCAGCTATCAGTTGGGACGGATTTCGGGTCAAATCGGCATACGCCTATCGGCGTACACCCAGTTCGACAGCTTAAGAGGGGACCGGGGGTGCTAAAGAGGGGGACTCAGTCAGATTGGGACACAACACGAGTAGCAGTATTTAGCGCCCCCCTGCTTAGTTTTCAGCACTCCCTAAAGCATATTCAAGTAAGTTTTAGTCCACCTTCGCTACACTGCGAAGTTATGCTAGTTTGGAGAGTCTAGATGTAATTATATAAAGAGTTATTACCTATAATAATAGTGCTAATAATAATATAGGGTTTAATTACTTAAGTTTTAATCAATAATTAAACTATTAACTTATTCTCTTATATATTATCTATACTACTATTAAATACTATCTCTATTACTACTATAATATCTACTAGCTCTCGTATTTAACTAAGCTAGCTAATATCTACATAGGTATACTATTATTAGTAATAATCTCTTTATATTAAATTAGTTAGTATAAGCTATTCTTATTAATACTCTTCTAAAGAGCTACCTATACTTTAATATTATAGAGGGCTTATATAAAAAGTACTATGCTATAGAGTATATAATAAGTTACCTAACTTCTACTACTAAGTTTTCTTATTTATATTTAATACAATAATATATATTAAAGTCCTCTATAGTAATATTAAAGTAAGCTCTCTAAAGAGTTATAATAATAATATATAGTTTATAGATATTAAATTACTTTAAGGAAAAATAAAGTTTATCAATTATATTAATAGTAAACTCTTGAGTAATCTGTTATGTATTATTTTATTATAGGATACACCCAGTTGGAACTATCTAGGCTTCTGCCCAGATTCACCGCCCTTAGGGCTAATCTAGTAGCTACCTAAGCGCAGGATAACTTATTGAACTGGGCGTATGCCGATGGGCGTATGCCGATTTGACCCGAAATCCGTCCCAACACGTAGCCGGATTGTGGGTACCGGTATCTAGCGGAGATTTTGGTGGAGACCTTTATATCTCAGAACTTATGAAATATACATACGAAATTTCACCTAATTGACGCGTAAAAGCCTAACAGCTAAGGGTCTCATACGCATTGTTAACCGATTTTAAAGCTATTGCGACTAGATAGCGCGTTTAATTACACCTTAACTACTTTAAAAATATATTCGCAGACCTAACTAATAATAGCACCTAATATATCTAAGCCCTCTACTAATAAGGCTATCACAAAGATCCAGCTTAATAGTCCGAAGGATTAAATATTATAGAATAACTAGCTAGAGGCTTGCGCCTCTTAAGCTGAAATATAGCACTATATTAACTCAAGCAAGACTAATAAGCCATTACTTAGTAATACTATCACAAAACCCAACCTTCTGGATATGAGGCTTATTATTAAGTCCTACCTAAGCACTCATATAGCGAACAACGCAGCAGCTCCTACTAAAAAAAAGGATACTATTCGCAACTTCAAGAAAAAGGAGACGAAATTCTATAATACTATAATAACCCAATACGCAGAGGAGAAGAAAATCTACTTTAAGCACATTAAAAATGTCACTATAATATAAGACTAGATATCTAATACTATCTATTGCTAATACCTTAAGACCTACTACCTAGCTAAAAAGATATTGCCACATAGGTATCTAAGCTCTAAGCCCAAGTTAGGAGCTTAGCTATTAACTAAAAGAAGGCTGTAGTATATAAATATAAATACATTGTTGATCTCACAAAGACTAGTACTAGAAGGTAGGGGATAAAACAGAACTCGAAAACAGTGGTGATACTGATGATGCATGAGGAAAGAAGGTATCTAGAAGGGTGGCCAGCGAAGGAGGAACGATATAGTAGACTAACGAGGTGGGTCACGTGACTGAGGTCACGTGACTACCTGTCGGATCCAACGTTCCTGCCCGCTGGGCCACGGGCCCGATACTTGGGTCGGGTCCGGCTTAGGCGAATATCCCAATATTGGCAGTTTTTCTTTTATGCTAGGATTCGCTCATTTACGCCTATCTAAATACACAAATTAAATAACTTGTTTCGAGGCTATTTTTAGCCTCAAATTGAATCAAAAAAATAACTATATTTAGCTATACTTATATCCTTTAAATAGCCACGATTTGGCCTAAAACAATTTAGCGCAAATAGCTGTAAATCCTATTTCTCTAGAAACAGCAGTAACTGCCCACTGGTGTCACTCTCTTCCTTCCGCCATTCAAGTCACCTATCCTTCTATTTGAATTATTTATTTGTTCCTGTTGATTAGCTGGCGCAGGGCGCTATTTGACGATACTTTTATGAACGTATTAGCGGGGTTATCTTCGCTATTTACCTAGCGGATCTCAGAGAGCTCGCGACGCTTATACGACTGACGTAGATCTATAATATTGATTATGAGTCGTTTTTCCTTCATAGCGCTGAGCTTCACTAAATACTTATATAGACAGTATAAGTTAGTATATATTACTATGGGGATAGAGTTAGTAATACCTAGCTTAGTAGCAACCTAGCGGAGAGTTAATATAATTGCAAAAGCTAAGTTAGTACTAGTAAGTATAGCGTAGATCTTAGAGGCTAGCACGCTGCTGGTAATACGCTCATACTTAGTAAAGCTATAATAGATAATATTACTATAAATTATAAAGGTAGCATTATTTATTATTGTTTTATTAGCTACTATAACAATATAGCCTAATTATAAAATAAGGTTCTTATTATTTATAAAAGATCTATTTATAAATATAAAGAGTTTTATAGTCAGTAGGAATAGTATTATAAAGGTTAGGCTGCAATTAAGGCTATTACTAAGCTATTTGAGGCGTTTATTAGGAGTACCAATATCTTTATTATTGGGGTCCTAGCGTTAGCCGGCTGTGGATAGGTTGAAATAAGCCTTAGGCTAGTAAATAGAGGCGATATATGCCCCTGTGGCGCGTTGCTTAACGTACTTCTGCTTAGCTAATACATTATTGAGGTTCTTCTTATTGAGGTTCTTGGGCACTAACTCGATCTTAGTATCTTAACTCTTCTGCTAAAGGATAATAGCTTTATTAGCAGTTAAGGAGATAGTTGTACTGTTAAAGGTGATGGGGGTCTGAATAGTGAGATTTCCCTTAGGTTTAGCTATTATTAGCCTTCTGGAGCTCTTCTTCTTTAGTAGCGAAAAAAGCGGCTATATTGAGGCTGATTGTGTTATCTATTTATATCCTAACTATAGTAAAGTGAGGGCTTGAGGTGTTAGTAATGAGGAGGTATAGGTTAAAAGTAGAGCTAGTTATCTATAGCTTCTCTTCATAGTAGGTATTATAGGTAGCCTACTAATAGGTCCTAGCCTTAGCGATACTATATAGCGGTTTAATAACCTTTATAATAGTGCTAGGGGGGTATTGATTGCGAGTTTAATTAGGAAGGTGGGCGTAAATATTATAAGTGAGGGTTATTTATAACTGAATGTACGCCTGGGTAATATCCCTGATTTAAATTGAATAGTTAGGGGTGAGGGAAGAGGTAATAGTAAGAAGGAGGCGAATGCTGTAATGCTGAATTATTAGTGACTAGGTCAAAAATCCTATGCTTGTTGGCGTTATTCATGCTATAAATAATGAGATAAGATTTCTTGAAGAGGTTGTGGTTTTATTCTTGATTTTATTAACTATATGGGACCCGAATAGGTAGCTATAGTGCTTAGTTAAGTTAAAGATCTCAAAATAGAAGACTTTATAATTGGGAAGGGTAGTAATCTCTTTTTTGTGGGACTTTTGAAAGGGGGGACTATTAGTAATAAGTTTGCCCGACTTGCGGAGGGCTAGCGAGAGCTCCTAATCCGCCTTCTCTTTAGTAAGGATAAATATTATGGGGTTATTAATCTCCTACTTAAATATACCTAAAAACGCAAAATTAGCAGTAATTAGGTTCTTTCTAGGTCTTCCTCTACGCTGGGGCGGAGGGTTAGTAGGAGACGTAGCTAGAGTAACTGCGGGGGAGGTAGCTATATTAGGGTCCTTAGGGTCTTCTTTAGGGCTAAGACTAATATAAAAGGGTCTAATAGTAGTAGAGGGGAAGTCTCAGGCACTATAGAGTAATTAGATAGTAACTATTTTACCTGAAATAGTAATTAAGCAGAAGGGGCCCTACTATTTATTCTTTTTATAATATACCTAAATAAGTAACTATAGCGGTAGTTAAATAACTTCATTAGTGCTAGGGCTATTGCGAGTAGCGAGGGCATTAGCGACCTTATGCTTAGCTTATTTTTTGCGTAATTCGTCTATTATAGCGTTATTAGCTTTAGCATAGGCTGTGACGTTTAGCAAAGAGATCAAATTATAGCTAATATATAGGTAGGCTCTGAAGACTAATAGCATGGAGATGAGGCTATTAGCGCCTATAGTGCTATCAATAGCCTTGATGGCTATTTGAAGGGCAAGGTTAGGCTTAGCGTGGGGAAGTTCTTGCTGAATAATAGTATAGGCGCGTTAAAGAGGGCTATAATATCGCTCCGTTTTGCTAATCCTGTGATGGGCTTTAATAGGTATAACCTGAACTATAATAGCTATAGATTTAGCGTTGTTTTTGAAGACTTTAGTTGCGAAATTCAGCCTAGCGTCCGTGATAATATAATTAGCGGGTCCTTAATAGATATAAATCTAGTAAAGATAAAGGGTCTCCTAGGTCGTTTTAGTAGATAAATTGGGAAGGAAGTAGGCGGCATTAAAGCTAGTAGTAGTATTAATAATGTATAAAGTAGCCTTACTCTTGAGATATATAACGTTACAGATAATTTTATAGTTGAAATAGTAGTTGTTTTTAAGTAAAAATTTGAATCTCTGAGGGGCTCCAGCGTTTGATTGATAGCGTTTGTAGACCTTCGTTAACTGCTTAATTGCTGCTGTTTGAATGGGATGACTAGCATGGGTTAAGAGGGCTGCTAACTTGGCGACGGAGGGATGACCAAAATGGCGGTGCAGGTGATGAAGCTCGGTATTAGTTAAGTAATAGGTTAGAACCTCTTTATTGTCTAGCAAGAGCTAGGTATGGCTCTATTTGCGGATGATTAGAGCAGCGATATTGCCCTGAAATAGATAATTGTGGAGGTTATTAAAATAGATACCTATTTAATTTATATCGCTTAAATATAGCAACAAAGAGGTATTTATGGGTATAATGTGAAATACTATATTGCTCAATATAGTATTGACTGTAATAGTGCTAAAAGAGTTCCTAAATAGGCTATCTCTAAAGCGTACTCTCGCTTAGCTAGTATTCGCTGTATTAAGTGAAATTAGGGGCTGAATATATTGTAGAGTAATAACTTGCTTTTAGCCAGCGGTAGAGACTCCTGCTGCGCTTGAATCTGGCATAATATTCTAAAAGACTTCTTTAGAGTATGTGCTATTAAGCGTGAATAATTAGCAAGGGGTAGAGGTGGTTCTAGGTAAGATAAGGTGGTGGAGAGTATAATAGAGGTAGGTATAGAGTTAATAGTTAGGTTAATACCTATAACTACGTAAAAAACAGCTTGATTTAGTAATAAGCTGACTAATTTATTGCTATTAATAGTGAAGGCGGTCTTAGCGATGAAGGCAGTGAACTTGTGGGAAGAAGAGGGGTTGGAGGGCTCCGGTTGGTCTTGGTTGTTTTGCTGCAAAAAGTGCTTAACTTCGGCGTTGGTGTTGTTGGGGTCTATTTTGTTGTTGTTGTTGCTCTTAAAATAGAGAAGGAAGGCGATGAAGTTGTTTTTGGTGACGTTTTGCGAGTACTTGGCGTATTTGTCCTTGAAGTTAGTATACTCCTTAGCTCTTTTGTTCTTTGTGTGCTTTTATGACTGGCACTTGGGCTTGCGATAAATCCAGCACCTTTGGCTCTTATAGCGGCTAAAGAATTTGTAATAAAACTGTTAATTTGGCTGGTTTTGGCGGTATCTGCTGCTATTTTTGTGAAAATTGCCTTGATTGCTATTCTGGAATCGTTGATTAGTGTATATGGCGTTGGATTTGGCGGGTGGGGTTGAGCTATCCTCGTGTGTCTTATTGTTAATAAAATAGGTAGTGAGGCTTTAATTTATGCGGGATGCTATACTAATAGCCCAATGAAGGGAATTATATAAATCCTGAAGGTTTGAGGGATGCTAATATAGCGTAAGTTTGTACTCTCGAACTCCCTAGTATATACTCCGAATCTTGTGGTAGAGTGACCTATCTCTATTATATTCCTTGCTAAGAGCGGGTTTAATAGTGAAGAGGGTTTTAAATAGGATTTTGAGATTTTTAGTAACGGATTTCTTAGGGTTTTTATATATGAGGTTGGGTAATATAGTATTATTCTAAAGGTCCTTATTAGTAATATAAACCTCCTTGGTCTTAAAGTACTCCTTTATTTAGGTAACTATCTTATAGTAGAGGGGTGGGAGTAAATAGGGGCAACATACTAAAAGTAGTACTGTTAAGTATCCCTCTTTAATATAAGGGAGAACGCTTAAGTATACTGCCTTATAGTAATACTAGCTTTAGCGTAACGGTCGTTAAAAACTAGTAATTTAGAGTCTAGAACGTCTAACTTACTGCTACTATACTGGGATGGGACAGGATGGCTTGGCTAATTAGTCAGTAGACTAGCAGGCCCACTGCCTGAGGGGTCTAAAAGCAGCAGACTGCGATGCGGAGGAAGGATCAGGAACTCTTTATGTTTTTTTATTACGTTTTTCCATGCTATTATCCACAGTCTTTTAGCCTCAGGAGGCTTATGCCTTAATAATCCTACATACGATTTCCGCGATATCTCTTTCGATTTAAGCCCAATTCTTCCTATTCTTTCTCATTAGATCTGTGAATCGCTATTGGGAAGAGCAGGAGCCCGGTGGGGACTGCAAAGATAGCAAACAACACAACACTACCCACGAAAGGATAGGAATAATAAACGTAGGCTCAAAAGATGCGCGTAGCGATTCGCAGATCTAATCAGAAAGAATGGGAAGAATTGGGCTTGAAATGAAAGAGATATTGCATGAAATCGTATGTAGGATTATTAAGGTACGAGCCTCTTGAGGCCGAAAAGACTATTGATGATGGTGATAATAATGATGATAAAAAACATGAAGAAGGTCCTTCCGCTCCTCCCCTCCCCGCATCGCAGTCTTCCGTTTTTAGACCCCATTGACAGTGGGCCTGCTGACTGAACAGCCAAGCCATCCTGTCTCATCCCACTATGCATATTTTTTAAGCCTATTTTTGTTATTCCTATCCTTTTGTGGGTAGTGTTGTGTTGTTTATTATCTTTGTAGCCCCTATTGGGCTCCTGCTCTTCTTAATAGTGCCTAGAGGCGGATCTTTTTGCTTTTTGCCACAACCCTTAAAGGTTTCTAAGAGAGTGGAGTGCCTTTGTTGCGTCCGGACGTCCCGCCGTTATAATAAATACTAATATATATATATACTCCTTTTTAGATAATTGTGATTCTGGCTGCTATAAAGAAATGAAGAAATAAAGAAATAAAGAAATAAAGATATGATATATGAATGAGAGCTGGATGGAGGAGAATGGGCGATTTATAGACCTATTAGCTTATAGAGGGATTATAACGGCTATGCGTTCTTTTGAAAGTTAATGGGAGTTATGAAGACCCTGAAATCCTTCTTTGTTTAGTATTTTAGCTAGAACTAACTATTTCTTTTTTCCTTCCTTATATCCCCCCCCTCTCTTAATTACTCTCATTTACTACTAGTCTTTTTAATTAGTTTATTGTAGCTAAAATAGCTAAAAAGCTATAGACAAAACTAATATAAGAGAAATAGTAGTTTTATTAAGCTAATAAGTAAAGTGGGATTACTTAGATTAGTAGACAAATACTAATAAACCTTTTTTTAACGCAGCCTAGAGTATTAAGAGTAAGTATACTAATTTATAAAGTATTTTAATATAGTAAGCTATAAGATTTTAAAATTGGAGCCTTACTAGGGGATAATTTCCTAATTTGAATATTAAGACTTAGAGTAAGACTATTACTAAAGTAGCGAGACTATAGCTATGAGGCCTTTTTATATTTATTTATATTCCCTTCTCTTTCTATTACCTTTTATTTTAATATCTAGAAGACCTATTATTACTCTCTTTACTTTTAATATTAAGAAGTTATATTAATCTATTTATTTAATTAATATCTCATAAAGATTTGATACATAACTACTTAATAATATATAAGTATAATTAATATATTATTTATAGACCTATAAATAATATATCTACCTCTCATTCTAGCAACTTAGATACTAAGTCCTCTTCTAGTAAAGGGAAGCAGCCTAAAGAAATATTTCTAAGCTCTTTATTTAATAAGATATAATCTCAAGCTTTAAATAAACTAATCTCTAAGGATAGTAAGAACAGGCCTATAAGTCTTAACTTAGGGCTTAGTCTAGCCTCCTCAAGACCTCTTAATATATAAACAAAGGGTTATACTATACTAACTAGGACTTTGCTATCCTAGTAGATATTCTTATAAAGCGCCCTACTATTGCTATAATAACTCCCTATTTATTAGGAGCGCCTAAGTTTATTAGAACTAATATCTCAAACTTCCTTATAGAGCATAAGAGCTTTTTAAAGCTATTGTTGGTCTCACAAAGACTGGTACCAGAAGGATTAGGGGGATACGCGTAATATTCAAAGTGATAATAATGTCTGTGGAAAGAAGGTATCTAGAAGGGTGGCCAGCGAAAGGAGGAACGATATAGTAGACTGATGAGGTAGGTCACGTGACTGAGGTCACGCGACTACTATATTAGGTGACTGAGGTCACATGACTACCATGGTCGAATCCCGTTCCTGCCTGCTGGGCCACGGGCCCGACACTTGGGTCGGGTCCAGCTGGGCGAATATCCCAATAGCTATACTATAAAGTTAATAAAAATATAAAGAATAAAGTCTATATATATAGCTCTGCTAACTATAGAGATATAGTATAATTATATATTAATAAAGCTAGGACCTAGGCTAAAGCTAAAGAGAAGCTTATTTACTAATTTAGATTTATAGACCTGAAGACTCAATAGAATCTAAATAAAGACCTCAGAAACCTTATTACAGGACCTTATACTAAAGATAATAACTATTCTCTAGTTATAGCCTTAATTACTACTATTTATCAGCTTTGTTAATATACTATCTAGTGAGAATACCTAGATCTTACTAATGCTAAGCTTATTTAGGTTGCTTACTATTACTTTTCTAAGAGGGCTATAAAAGCTATAGCTTAAGAATTAGGCTACAAGCCTACTGAGGTAATAGATAGTAGTTAAAAATGCCCTTATTAGATAGTATACCGCTCAATAAGAACTTCAGTAGTTATTAGGCCTCATTAAGCCTAAGCCTATAACGACCTTGCTTATTCCTTTAAAGACGATTTTAACTAGGCTAAAAACGAAGATAAAGGAGCCTTTAGCAGCCTAAACAGCAAGCTCTATTATCAACTGTCTAGTAGAGAACTTCAGAACCCTCAATATCAACAGAGCTAACTATAAGATAGATACTTTAGCCCTTATTAGAAAAGTTACTAGCCATAGAGATATTACTGTCGCAATAACCCTATAACCCATGGAGTAGCAGGATGGGCGCTCTGCGAGATACGATATCATACATACATGCATACATCACGTAACCATATTCGCAGACCCAATATGGCACAACACTACTGCCCACATAGCCAGTTTGTATCTTAGACTTATACACACACACTCGCACTTCAGAATAGCTTCAATACGAACAGTATATATTAGGGCTACGCGCGCATACTATCACCCACCCCATATAAAACCAACACTAATCAGTAGTTAACTTCACTATTATATTACTTACAGCTACAATATGCAACCGCAGATCAGTAAGGTCACCACTCAAAGAGACAAAAGCTCTACTAGTCTATAATTAATTCACATATTAAATCTATTTAATAATTATAACTAGTAGCCCTTTTATACTACCCAGACCAATTAACATACTATAAGCGAATAGATATATATAATAACCTCTTCAAAGAACGCCTTTAGTCCTTGTATCTATTACATAACTATCATCACTATTACTATTATCACTAATATCACTACCACAAGACCCTCAAGCAGCAGAATGACTACAAAAGGGGTCTACTAATACCTCAATAGTTAACCTTCACGCAAAAGTTAACTCTCCTAAGACCCTCAAGTTACGAAAAAAAGAGTCTATTAATTGAACTCTAAGATATAAATCAGGGTAAAATAAGCGACTTGAGCCTCAAACAGCGCATTACTTAATATATAACATAATACCCAACTAGTAGAGACAACAAATAATAACAAAACAACATCAAATCATATATATCACAAGCCTCCACTTACATAAGAACTACCTATTATTATTATTACCACCTCCCATTAACACCTATCGCTAAGAACGAGGAGAGGCAGAATCGCTAGAAGAAGAAACTACACGCAATCACGCTATTAACCCTTCAAATCATCAACTACACCTCATTTATATATAATAGCAACTCCAGGACCCTCAACACTAGTACTACCACCGCTATTTAAACCGCCACAAATAAGCACTCCTAAGGGATCTTCAGCAACATTAATATCGCCAATACCGCCAAGCCAACAGCCAATCAAACTCATCACAGAACCACCAATACTAATAAAAAGCAAAGCCCTAATAAATAAGGAGGATTAGAGCCAAGATGTTAGATTTTATAAAAACACGGCAATAAAGCAAGTAACTACCAAAATCCTATACTATATTAAAACCTATAAATATAACAAACTCTTCAGCAAAGACCTATAGATAGAGTTCATAGTAAACTTCGCAAGCCTACCTATTAAGTTTTTCCAGAAAGCAAGCCCAGCAACTATAAGGAAGCTTTATTAATATCTAATAGATAATAATACCTATATTATCTAGGATAGATGAAGCATCGCAAGCTATATATATAATATTATAACTATAGACAACTTCTACTTCTAGACCGCTATAGAAGTAAATAAGCAGATCAAACGGAGCGCTACATTCACAAAACACTGGGATAGAGAAGAGTTTAATAAGGATATCACTAACTTCTAGAATATTAATATCATAATACTAATAAGAGCATTAATAGCAGCAGCAGCAGCTACAGGTATAATCCTATTAATAAATTAACCCACCGCAAAAGAACCACAAGAGAATCACTAAGACCCACAAAGCCCTATTAACTATAAGCCACAAGGTCCCATCAACTTCATACCTCCTACCTAAAACACCATAGCTAAAACAATAGAATAAGATAATAGCACCTGCTTATTATTACGCTAAATTTCAAACCTAGCTAAGATATATACTAACAAAATAAAGTATAGTAGCGAAGGTACAAATATTCTCAAGCTAAAACTACAGATTTTTTCAAGATACTTAAAAAAAGATAGGTATTATAAAGAACTAAATACTAGCAGCCTTTCTAATAATACTAAAGAGGAGGGCGCTAAAATACTACTACAAGAGCTTTTACTACCTACACCCTCATCTAAATAACGCCCAAATCGTTAATAGGCTTAAGGGACGTTTTAAGACTAAGGAGTCTACCTAAGTTTATCTTATAATATAGAACAATACCACCCTCATCTCTATTATAACAAACCATCCCTCAAAGTCCAAATTAGAGGTCTTAAACCTCCTAATTAACACTCTCATATTAACTTAGCTAGCGCTTAATAAAGCCTACTAAAGCAACGAGATACTATGCAATCAACTCCTTTAAAACTACTAAGGGATTAAGAAGTACGAATAGGCCACTATAAACCCATTAAAGACTTTTAAAAGCCTCTATAAATAGCTCAAAGTCGCTCTTAGCAATACAATTACATTTACAAATAGCTAACCCCACTACAGGGCTAATATCACGCTAAATAATACTAACTAAACTATAAATATAATAGCAAGGGTTAAAATTATAGATTTAGAAAGCCTAAGCTATAGAGAGATAACAAAAACAGCCTAAAACAATAGCAATAAGATATAAAATACTATACTTATAAAGAGCCTAGATACTATTTAAGTAACTATATATAAAAAAAGAAGTATAAGGCCTATACATAATAATAACACAACCCACAAGCCCTCAATAAGTTAAAAGAAGCCTACTAACAGTTCCTAGCCTATTATAAGGGGGCTGTAAAAGGAATAACTAATAGTTTAGCAGCAAATAATAATAAAGATAAAGAGATTAAGACATATTTCTAATTACTTAGTAAGGGTAGGAACTACTATAATAATAATAACTCTAAATAGGAATAGCATAATATATTCTTCACTCGATTTGCAAACCTAAGCAGTAGCTATATAACTAATTTAAGCCCTATTATATATAAAAACATATTTATAAGGCTAAGCAGCCTACTATACTGTTACGCATTCAGACCCCTTTAAAGAATTAGCCAAGCCTATACTGGGAAGAGCAGGAGCCCGGTGGGGACTGCAAAGATAGCAAATAACATAACACTACCCACGAACGGATAGGAATAATAAAAGTAGGCTTAAAAGATGCGCGTCGCGATTTGCAGATCTAATTAGAAAGAATGGGAAGAATTGGGCTTGAAATGGAAGAGATATTGTGGAAATTGTATGTAGGATTATTAAGGTATGAGCCCCCTTGAGGCTGAAAAAGACTATGGATGATGATGATGAATGTTGATCCCTCCCTGTATTGTAGTTTTCTGTTTTGGACCCTATTGATAGCGGGCCTGCTGACTGAATAGCTAAGCTATCTTGTTCTATCCTAATTGTCCCCTTGAGACTTGCTGAAGGACCCCTATAGGGAGTCTTGATAACTGATTAAAAATAAAAGAAATAAAAGAAATGCTACTATATAGAGCTCTATTGGCAGACTTATTTTATTGTCTCCTTTGTGGTGGGCGGTCTTGCTGTAAAATGGGGCTATTATTGGCTTTTGCCTTCTGCTTTAGTTTATATCTTAATAACTGCCTCTCCTTCTCTAGCTCCTCTTTATGTGCCTTATTCTATTCTAACCCCTGATATAACTGAAACTATTCTCTCTATTGAGGTGGGTGTGAGAAGTTATAGTGGTATGCCCCCTTAGGTGTGTTCTATTTAATTTATTCCTATTAATCTACTTATTATTATATATAGTCCTTATGATTATAATTATGCTTATCTAAGGCTTTAGATTGATTAGGATAACTTAGTGGGTCTGCTAATGAGGTTCTAGAAGGCCTTATAGGTCTTAGGATGGGGTTGGGGCTCTATAAATGTTAATTTTCGATTTAGTATTTAAGATAATTAAGCTCTCTATTAGATATTTTAGATAATAGCGAATTTAGTGACTGTGGTGATGTAGATGTAGGCCCCGGCGTAGGCGTAGATAGGAGCGGATTGTGATGACTAGAAGGGGGGTCCTGAGTTAGAGAGAGGATAATATTATTATTACTACTAATAGGAGGCTGACTATCTATAGGGCTAGATATAATGTGAAGCTAGGGGAAGAATAGTGATTTTTTGAAGTCTTTCTAGGAGATATTAATATCTCTCAGTGCTAACCTACTTTTGATAGGTATATTATAAAACTCTGAAGTAATAGTAGAGATATACTAATTAACTAATAGGATATTAGACTTTAGGAAAGTAGTGGGATCCCTCTGGACTATTTAGCTGTATTAAGGCGATAGGAAACCTTCCCGGATGAATGCTTGAGCTTACTTAATGTATTGAAGTCTATATGTGAACCTATCTTATTATTATATAGAGTTGATGATATACTAGCTAGTTAATAAGATTTATAGTAACTAATTAGGGGCTTCTAATACCTTATATTACTCTTTGAGGTTGTTTATAGTATCTATAAACCTCTAGTTGCCTTATAAGTCCTATGCTGAATCCTAGTAGTAGCTATAGCCCTATACTTAATCTACTATAATTAATACCTAATATATATTACTATAATTTAGGAATAAAATAACTATAGTTATATTGTAGATCTCGTTTTTTAGGTCTGGGTCTATAGCTTTTACTGAAGTCTTATTGGGGGTTTTGCTTAGTAATTAGGGTGTGCTATGAGGAGGGATATAATGCTTATAAGGGAAGCCTCTAATTGCTATATGTAGCAACCCTATAAGATCGCAACTATCTATATTTCGTTCTAAGATTAAGGTTTC
Organism: Colletotrichum euphorbiae; assembly: GCA_037178605.1. NCBI lineage: Eukaryota > Fungi > Ascomycota > Sordariomycetes > Glomerellales > Glomerellaceae > Colletotrichum > Colletotrichum euphorbiae. The sequence continues at coordinate 152,575 of JAXCEF010000091.1, forward strand.
TTATATATTATAGATATTAGATAAATAGTTAGTATAATCTGCTATAGTAATTTATAACCTTTTTCTATATTATGCTACTAGATAATTTATAGACTCTTTATTACCTCTAATATATTAGGGTACTAGAGGAATAGGGTTATCTTTATTTGGTATGGGGTTAGGTCTAGGTTTAGTATATTTAAAGTTAGCTATATTATTATAGTAGTTATAGTAAACTTAATTATGAGGGAAGGGCGTAAGGTAAGGTGATATTAATAGTTTTATAGACCTAGGTATACTAATATATTATATTAAGTTAATTAGTTGCTATTACTTATTTATTCTTAAAAACTGCTTAATTACGTCTCTTATTCTAGCGTTCTAAATAGTATTGAACTCTATTGATAGCCTTATCTCTTTAGTTTCTGCGGCGGTATCTAGTTATTAGGTCTACAAATCTCCTACGCTAGGGCTAAGAGAGGTAATATCTATGTTATTAGTTATAGGGGGATTTTGATTTTTAATGTGATAATTATACTTCCTTTCCTATTTTAATTGCGTTTCTAGGCCCTTTTCTTTAAGGATGCTGTTCTTAAGTTTATAGGCTGTGTCTTAGTTAAGCTTATTTGCTTTAATTGATATCTAGTGTCTAGGGGTTAGCTTTTTATTAGTAAAAGTAGCTGATAATTAGTTGACCTGATTGATCTTTCTTGCTATTAGTAGTTCTTTTATTAGTACTGAAATCCTAGTCTGTGACAACGTCCTGACCTAGTTAATAAGATATAAACCTGATATCTATAGTGGAGGGTCTATATATATAGTAGGTATGAGGCGTAGTTATTATATGAAGACTTTGGAAATATTGGCTCCTTGGCCTTATAAAAGGCTTATTATAATGAAGACTGTTAATTATAACTTGTCCTCTGCTTCTCCTCTTGACTACTAATTATTATAAAACTAGCTCCTCCCATGTCACAAGTTTATTAGTGGACCTAAGAAGATTACTACCCTCCTAGTAGTAGTAGCTAGGTAGATAAAAAGGATGTCTGCTGTTTCTAACTTTAATTCTGCCTCTATACTATCTCAAAAGTCTCTATTATTGAAATCTTTCTCTATGCCTCCAATTATATAATATTGAAATAGCTAACTATATTTAATTTATTTAATAGTATAGCGAATAACTATAGTGATATTATTAGGCTATATTAGAGCCTTATTCTCTAAAGCACTAATAGCGTTAAATATTTTAGCTGCGATATACTATATTTAGGAAGGAAGTACCTACTTATATAGTGCTTTTAAAGTGCTGGACTAGTGCTTAATAAGCGTGCGTCTTGTTATGAGGTTAGAAGGATATATCTAGCTAATAATTAACTCTTTGGAAGGTAGGGGTATACTAGAATAAATTATTAGTAGCTAATATCTTATAGTTCCGCTCGGTCTAACGCCTAGGATATCTCTAATTGTGTCTGCTTAAGTCTGAAATCGGCTGCTATTAGGTGTAGTAGGCGTAGGATAGGTTAACTGTCTAATATTGAGCAAAGGAAGGTTTGAGGTCTGAAGCTGCTGAATGCTAGTATCTAGTCTCTTATTATTATAAAAGATAACTTTCCCTATTATGAAATACTGTGTTTAGACTATAGGAGAGGTAGGAATAACTAATTTACAGACCTAATATGCTAAGGTATAATTAGATTAATTGAAGGAAGGGGTTTAGAAGACTGTAGTTAAAAGTAAAGTAGTTTTAGTGAGGGGGGGGGGCTTATAATATACTATAATAT